>BMAO01002626.1:0-122581 GCA_019973975.1 Trichonephila clavata
CCTCTTATAATGTAACAGTTCTATCTCTTTCTTTCCTCTCTCTCTCCTGTCTAATTCGTAACTAATACCCTTCCCACTCTGTTGGAAATACAAGAATATACAACTGTTCGATCTCTCCTAAACAATTGGATTCTTCATTACTCTAAAAAATTTCTTAGTATCCTTTACATCCATGTAGTAACAGTAATTTTCAAAGTAATTATTTTCTTTTTGGCACTAAAAAATCTTTGCCCTCTTTCTCCTTCAAAAATGAAATATTCTGGGTTTTTTTTTTTTTTTAAATGAAATAAAATAAATGTTTCAAGAATAGATCTTTAAGAAGATTTTGCTCATTTTTGTCAGTTATTATTAAATTTATGTTGTATATCCAACTTTTTCATTGAGCTATATTTTTTTTTCCATTTGAGTTTGTACTATAATTTATCTGTTCTATATTATAGAAATTGTAAGTGCATTAATTTTTTGTAGAAATTTTATTTTATCTTTCATTACAGTTATATATATTTTTTTCAGTTATGATGTGGAAAAAGAAGATAATTTGGTCTAGTGGAGTAATTGGGTAACATTATTTGAAGCATTGTTTAAAATTCAATTTTTATATCCTGTTTTAAAACTAATTAGATTCACCTTGTATAATATTTTGGCATGAGGGACATATATATTGTAGAATTAATATGCTCACATATATGTTTTTGATATATTTAATTTGTTTTTATTTTTTTAAAGTGTGTGAATTATTTTATTAATATTCCCTCTGTTATTTCATTTTATAATAAGGACTAGCTATATTATATGGTCTTATAAGAGTGCAATTCCTCATCTTGAATCCACTTACCTTGACCAAAGATCATATGAAAATGAAAATGCTTCATATATATTACTTCCTAAAAAATTTGGTATGTATTACCTTTTCTCTAGTATCTCTTTGTACTCTTAAAACCATTCAGTTAAAAGTATATTAAATTTTTTAAAGTTACATGCTTATTGAAATTTTTTAATTGTAATTAGAATAAGAATGTATATTTTCTTTATGGATATTTGAATCAATTGATAATTAAGATTCATTTTTTGAAAAAGAATTTTTTTTTAAATTACTCCTTTTAGTTTTTAAATTGCATCCTCACTTACAAATACTAAGCAAAAGAAGGGATAAAAGTTGCAAAGAGTTTTAAGTGGAGAATACTACTATAATTTTTCTAAAGAAATTGGAAATTATATGTACTTACCATAAAATCTGGCGTATAACGAGTATCTATATTTTAAAGCTGCAGTTTTTAGGTAAATTCGCCGTATGACGCCCCCCTTAAGAAGAATTCTGAAATGTACTTGAGCAATCTCTTATGCTTTGAAGTAATTTATTCGAGGTATTATTCCAAACCTTAGAAAAAAAATAGTTTACTTCTAGAAATGCAACCCTTTAAGCTCAAAAAGCGTGTAATTTCTTTTAAAGTAACAGTATTTTGATACATGCAGAAGTCTAATTTTTTTTTTCTATACTCATCTTTTTTTTATTTTAAGGCTCATTTTTTATCCGGCATATAACGCATTCAGTAAATTTCGATCTTATTCTTTTGTGTTAAAAGTGCGCGTTATATGCCGGATTTTATGGTATATGTATGAACACTTATCTGAAATAGAATAATATAAATTAAAAGCTATGTCATGTATTCATCTTTCTCAATTTTCTCATTAATTTCATGAAGTGTTTCGTATATATATATTTGATTTTAATCACGTTGTTTCCAATAGGTGGGAGCTTTTATGTGGATGTTGGATCAAGTTGGCTTCCATATATTCCAAACAGTTACAACAGATACTGGAATCTTCTTATGTTGGCCAAATCAGAAAAGCAAAGTGTTCGTCATAGAGCTGTCAAGTCTCTTTCACAGTTATCTAATTTAGATAGTATGTATTTATAGTTAAGTTACAAAATATAGTTAGAACGAAATTTACTTGGATAGTGAATCAAAAAATAATTTTAATTGGGTTTGTCATTTATTTCGTATTAAAAATAAGTTCTGATAATTTTTTTTTCTGCATTTCAATCTCAAGCTAAAATTTATATATAGATATATATAAATTTCATAAAACTCTAAGGAATGAAGATTTCAAAATAAATAAACCTTACAAATCAGAAGAAAATAACTTTTTAAAAATTGAACCTAGAACAATAGATCTTTTTAAAAGAAACAAATGATAATAAGAAAAAGATAATCAACCAAAATGCAAAACTGTTAAGTTTTCTAAAATTGTCACAAACTTAGGACTGTGCTGTGGGGTTAAGTGTGCTTTATTGAATCCCATCTTCCCTTTCAGAAGAAAATGTATACATAATAGTTCAAGAAATAAATGAATGAAAAAAGACTAAAAATATTGTGTTACAACTAAGCATTTAACTTTCACTTGTATTCAATCAGAGTGCAAACAGATAAATGAGACAAATAAGAAAAAGTATATTTTTAAACAGAAAAAGTAACATAAATAGATTGATTAAAAAGATTAATTCAAAATTCTAAAACACCTAAAATATCTAAAAAATAAGAAAGGGAACAAATTTAACAAATGGAACGTAATGAAGTATGGATGTGAATTGTAAAATTGAAATGACAATTTTAATTTGCTGCTGACTATAATAATAGCATCATCTATGTAAAAAGCTTGAAACTATTTTAATCATATTCAAATAAAATTTTTGAAAGAGAAAAAGTTGAACAAAAATATATTAAGTATGTAAAAACTAAAATTATTATGATCTATTTCTGATTTTCTCAACTTGAAATTTTTTTATACATTTATAAATATCTTATACTTGAGACTAATTAGCAAAAATAAATAAATAAATAAATAAAATAAAATATTTAAGATTTTGTTTTTTAAATTTAGTGTAAAAAATTGTTTTTTTTGTGTTAAAACATTTCACTTAATATAACTATTGTTCTATTGCAGTGGTAATTCATTACCTTCTTAAAAAGCTAAATTTCAATTTTTAGTTTTTTTTATGGTTTGGAATGCCTAGGCTGATGCATATTGAGATTTTAATATTTAAATTAAACCATAAATAATAATACCATATGAATATATAAGTATTTTAAGCTAAAGTAGTATATCTTACAAAAAATTAAGGTTGATGCACATTAAAATTTAGTTATTTAACATTTCTGTGTATTAAGATATAAGTATAGTAAGCTAAAATATTACGTTCATATTTTAAACATGTTATTTTCAATATATTGAAAATATTGAATTTTAAATATAAAAATTATGATTGAGGGAGTCAGCAAATGTAACTTTGTAAGCAATTAATTTATTTTAAAAAATTACTTTCTAAAAAAACTTTAAAAGTGTTTTAATTAGAATTATGTATGCTATATAAAAATATAAGACCTATGACATATTTTGTAATATTTATGCAGGGTTGGTTAGAAAGTACAGAATACTATTTGTAAAACTGGTTTTAAAGTTGAATTTTTTTAAAATCTTATGCCGGATTTTGGTATAACTGCCACGAATCTATGATGAGCAGCTCAATACAGTTCATTAACTCAATGAAATTTGCTGTGATTTGTAACTAAAAATAGAATGATAGAATTATTTAAAATTCTTTGTCTGTGAATTAGATATTCATTATTTTGAAATGAACTGAAATTATGAACTGTGTACCTCATTAAGTTTTTAATTTTGAAAGTTAATTTATATAGCTGTAATAGCAGTTGTTTGTACATAAATGTATATTTTCTTTATTAAGTCTTATCGCCTATACTTAGTTTTGTTCATAAATAGAAAATTTCAGATTTTTTCTTGTAATTTTTAAAATATATATATGGCAGGATTTTATTTTTTTACCTGCAAATAAAGTGATTTCCAAAATAGCTACACACACACATGTTAAAGATATTAAGGGTTTATTATGTACATCAAAATTTTTACTTATTCTAAGCATTAACTTTCTTCAATCAGTTTTATTTATTTAAAAATGTCCTATAACTTTAAAAAAAAGAAATCCATAAAATATATTTTTAAAAAAAACTCTAGTCATGTCAATGTTAGTTGATAATACAGACGCTTTAAACTATGTGATATATGAAGATTTTAGTTTATATTATGCCTATTTAATTCCTAGTATTAGTTCACAACCTCCCTATATCTTGTTCAAATTTTCAGTCGCTAATAAAATACATTTTAAAGCGCTCAATTGAGCTGAAACTTTCTATACACAATTGTTTTGGGGGCATTACAATAATTTAATTATAATTAAATTAAAATTAATTGATTGAAATTAATTATTCAAAGAATTACAGATACAGTCACGTTGACTTCATTTTTAGAGACTTGGGTCAAAACTTTGAAAGATTTTTTTCCCTCATGTTTCAAAGCATCCAGTTGAACTGAAATTTTATGTTCATGATTGTTTTGAATGACAGTATGATACTTTAATGATAATTAATAAAAATTAATTGCTGCTTATAATGTTATTCTGTTATATGTATATACATATTTATATTAATTGTAATTATTTGATAAAAAGTAATTAAAATGAAATTTTTTTTACTGTGAGTTGCACTGCTGAAAATGTTTGAGAGGGAAATTTAATTAGCATGTTAGTTTTTTGCTTTATTCCAAGTTTAATTCATAATATTTTAGGTTGGCAATGCATGATGATTGCTCAAACTTCTGATTTACGCACCGCTGTTGGTTTAGCAAGATCATCTAATGTCAGTGCATCATTTTTCCTTTCACCGCCATTTAAAAAAATTGAAAAGGTGTGAACATTTGTTTTGTTAAACTTTAAGTATTGCTATGTTTTCTGAATTCATATCCATCAATTTTGGCGCAGTTTGGCCAGAATTGGATTTTGTGCTATAAAACCACACTATCACTCACTCATATGCTTTGATAAGCCAAATATTTAGTATCTTTTCTGTAAAAATTGTATGTTATTTCTGTTATATATGTTATTCTTTGTATCATTTAGCATTTCTCAACCTACATGAACAGTTTAAATCTATTTGATCTGTGAATGCATCCAGTGGTTATCAAAATATTACAAGCATTTCCACATAATTGCTATTTGATAACTTGGTGGATCTATGCGTGGTTTGGAGGGAGAGATTGTTTTTTAAGTCATTCCTAATAATTCTTGGATTATTGTTAAAAACTAGAATAATTAAGAAATGGCTTACGAAATTATCTTAAAAATTTCTACAGAAAGTGGCCGCTTCCATGCCAGAATAATTTGCTTCCTGAAAAGCTTATAATTTCAATTACAATATCATGAGTTTTGTTTTGATATATTTTATGTTAGCAAATATGTTGATTGCTTACATTTATCATTTGTTTAGTGCTGTTAGTTTAGTAAGAGAATCTTATATCAGTGTATAATTTTTCCTCTCTCCACCATTTGAAATGTAGGGAAAGGTGTGAACATTTGTTTTGATTAATCTTTTAAGTATTGTTATATTTCTGTATTCATATGCATTGATGAGTCAAATGATTAAGATTTTTCCTGTTGAGATCTTATGTAATTATTTTTCTTATGTATGTTATTATTTCTTATATCATTTAGCATTTTTCAGTCTACATGAGCAGTTTGAGTCTACTTGACCTGGGACTGTATCCAACTGTATCTGGTCTCAATTTACTACAAGATTTTCCATAATTGCTATATGATACTTGGTGGATCCGTGTGTGGTTTGGAGAGAGAGAGAGATTGTTTTTTAGGTCATTCCTAATAATTCTTAGATAATTGTTAAAAACTAGAATAATTAGGAAATGGCTTACGAAATTATCTCAAAAATTCTGCAGAAAGTGGTCTCTTCCATGCCAGAATAATTTACTTCCTGAAAAGCTTATAATTTCAATTACAATATCATGAGTTTTTTAAAAAATATTATTTAGGTTAACAAATGTGTTGGTTGTACAAATTTCTCATCAGCTCACTACTGTTGGCTTAGCCAATGTGTTGATAACTGAAGCATCTAATGTCAGGGCATTGCTTTTTTTTCGTTTACAATATATAAGGAAATGGAAACTATGTATGAACAATTGTTTTGTTTAAGTTTTTAAGTATTCTTTTTACTACCAAAGAATTAAGATATTTTCTTTAAACTTGTTATTTATTTCTTGTATCATCTAGCATTTATTTTTCTCTACATTAGCAGTTTGAGCATACTTGACTTATAAATGCATCCAGTGGTTATCAGAATACTACAAGTATTTCCATAAATGTTATTTAGTACTTGTTAGAGCCTTGAATGATATCAAATAAAATATTAAGCCATTCCCAATAATTCTTAGATTGTTGTTAAAAGCTAGAATCACTAAGAGATGATTTGCAAAATATTTTCTAAAATTGCTATTGAAAATAGCTGCTTAGACATTTCAGAATGCTTTTCTTGAAAGGATGTACCTGATCTGGTATTCTATCTAGGTAAGTAGGAGAGCAAAATTGTTGCACATTTGAATAACTAGATAGTATTTTCCATGAATCCCCATTAAAGTAATAATTCATGCTGATGATTTGATTTTTAATGCTTATTTCATTAGCTATTTTTTTGTTATATACATGGTACATTAGTTTAAAAACTACTTTTTATATTTAAAGGCAAACCTTGTTTAAAGGCTAAGGTGTCATTAATAGACACCTTAGTCAATTTATAATTTTCTAGAATGAATATTTTATATGCTGTTTATTTTATTTTCTATTGATGACCAAGAACTCTATGGTTTTCCAATTCAAAATGTCTGACAAAGAAAAAAAAATGCATTTTTATGTTATTACCATTCTCAGAATTATTTTTTTCACTCATTGTAATTTATAATGATCTCTTGTGTTTAAATGGATGTCAGTTGTCCAATCAATCATGCAGTATTTTACTCCCTCCAACCGCTCATGGTAAGCCTAGTTCTTTAACAATTAATTTTCTACAACTCTTTAATACCAATACTATTTTGCTTTGTAATGTACATAATTCTAAATCAGTTTAATGTATATTGAAGGAAATGATATAAATTTATTCATGCTTAATTACAAAACATTAAGTGAATTAAAAGTTTTAAAATAAAGCTGATTTTTATAGCATGATATGGAAATTTGTCGCTAAATTCTAAGATAAAAATATAAAAATAACTAGACTTGTAGAAGAAAAAAAACTGATATGCCATAACTGAAGTTAAGATAAGACATTTCAAACAAGTTAGGCTTCTGATTCCAAATGATCAAATTGAACTAAATGATGCTATAAATGTTGAAAACCCTCCCTCTTCTATTAATTTGTATTGTTAATAAAAGTTATAGAGCATAATTTTAAAAAATGCTGTGGTTTCTTTAACTATACTATAAAATACAGACCATTCCTCTTTAGGAACAATGGTGAGTTCTGTATAATTTCAATCATTGGCTGTGTGCTAGCTTTTTTGTCTTATGATTCACATTTTATTATTAGAGATAATATTTAAAAAAATATTGTACATCTTTCTCAAAAGTTGTAAAAATATTTCTTCCTTCAGAATTAGAAAGATTGCTTTTGATGCTAAACAAATCAAAGAGATGTTTGACAAAGATGAAATTATTTCTGTTAATTGAATAAACAGAATGTACAGGATCTGTACAATGACTTAGAATTGAAAGGAAGTGATAACGTCTCTGTGCTTAATGATTTTTGAAATGTCTGTTTACGTATTGAGCTGACTCTCATGTAAATAAATGCAAAAATATTAAAATGAGGTGTGCATTGATTATTTTTGATAATAATTATTACTTTTATTATAAATAGTTTCCAAGGAATAAAGGTGTCATGCTTTCAATGCTTCAAAGGAATGTAAAATTTGTATTACTTATGAAATGACTTATTCATAAAATTTATAGAGTTTAAATTATTGTAGGTTTCTTCATACAGTTGCAGTTAGTGAAACTTTTTGAAATTTGAGCTTCAGATCTAAATGTATTTGACACTAATGCCTAAAAACGATGTGAACATGTACATATTACCGCTTTCTTCTAAATTATGCATTGTCTCCATGTTAGTTATGGTTTTTTTGATTATTTTACTATGATTGACTTTATCTCACTAAAATGTTATATTTTTAGGAAAATTCAAGAGAAGAATTTTTACAGCTATTGTTATCTTTATCTGTGTTAGATGCTGATAAATGTATTCAACTTTTGGCCAAGCGTGTTGAAGCTGTTGCATATCAGCTTTTCAAAATGGTACATTTTTCAGTATTTATTCATTATTTTAATAATACTGCAGCTTCATTCTGAATTAATAGTTCTATAATTCCTAAGTTATCAGATAGTGTAATTTTTAATGTTCATTAGTTATAATGTAAAATAAATGAATACTTAGAAAACACAATTTTTCCTCTGTAAACATAGCTATAAGCATATAACAGTGTACTTGCGAAATTCAGTTAATCTATCTTATGTGCATGAATTTTCTGAAAGTCTATTTTTAAATGTATTTGTGTAGTGTAAGAAAATGACAAAGTTTACATAATTTTTTTACTTGTAGAAGATCTATTTAATTTTGCAATTTTTTTCAATTGTAATTATACATCACATCTAACCTTTGAATTTTTGAAATAGAAAGAAGGCTGGAATTCGGAATTAGAAGATTCTTATGAAATTTATCATTCAGAACGCAAGAAAAAGGCATCTTTTATATTTGATAAACTATGTTTGCAAGTTCTTCTTGGTTATTCATCGATGAAGTCACATAGATCATTAATGTTTGAAAAAGGAGTATTAAAAGTGTTGTATTCAGTGTCTAAACTTTATGAAGACAACAGAGAATTTCAAAGTATGATTGCTCAGATTCTTGCTAATTTAGCTTTAGAAGATATGTATGCAAAAGATTTTCATGTTACAGGTAGTATTTTACTTTGGTTTATATTTTATACCTTAAGTATCATTTACAATTTGTTATTTCAAATAACTAATAAATGTTGTTTGATTCTGTAAGTGTGCTTTAATAAATCTGATCATAGATGTTACTAATACAAATGTTACATAGTTCTTTCATGTTCCAATTTTTTTGTTTAATATTTATAAGAAAAGATTAATTTTATTAGGTTAAATATTTTTCTGAAATTGGATGTTTTAATTTTGATTACTTAAAGCTGGCATGGTGTTTGATTAGTAAAGCTTGCAAGCACATTCTCAGTGTTGTTTCAATCAACTCATTGTTCAAATTCCGATTCCACTAAAGATCCATCATGTATTGGTGCTGATGCACATTAAATCTGTTTTACCTCAAAGCTCTCTGGTTGGTGTGGTGGGAAAGTTAGGAAAATGCCGTGCCTATTTAAATATCATTTTCAACATTTGATCATGTATGAAAATTGTGAGATACATTGCCAATAGCCTTGTGTTGCTTTTATATATGATGTTAATTAAGTATCAGTTGAGTTCTTAATGTAATATATTTTTGGAGTTACCTAGTCAAAACATTAATTATATACTTAATAAATACATGCAAAATATGAATGTGTATACATATTTAATGAATTTAATATTGACCAGATCTATTTTAACAATTATCTTGATATATTTATACTTTTAAAAAGTAAGTGTTTGAATTTTAAAAAAATAACATTTTATATTTTAATTTTTATGTTTTTTAATTTTTTTGTATATCTTCTAATTTTTTATTTTAGTCAGTTAAAGAAAATCACATTGATCAATATCAGTAGAAATAAATAAAATTTTCTTATTTGTGTATTCTTAGAAAATTAGCTATAAAAGGTGCATCATAATTTTAGAGTAAAATTTTTTAATTAAATTATTTATGATTACCATTACCTGATGTGAACTAGTTTACGCCTCCTAAATTTTTTTAAAAATATTAATTTGACATTCTTATTTATATTTAGGTTATTTCTTAGTAGATATAACTTATAAGCATATTTTAATGAAGTTTTATTTATGTACTACACCTTTTCACTTAACTTTATAAATATAAAATGAAGCTTTTTTTAAATTCAGGATACTGGAACTGCATATAGATTTGGAAAAGAATTGCATTATATACTGAAGTTAACATGCTTTCAATTTACTCTGCAATTTAAAACAAGAAGCATGAATTTAACTGGAATATTAAAAATAATGATTCACAAAAAGAGCATATTTTACTGCCTAACCACTGCTTTTCCATCTAGGAAATTGTGTATGATAAGAAGTAGTTGTAATGGTCGAAAGGCGTATAAGAGTAGAAAATAGTTTTTGTTGTTACTAATATTTTGAATAAAATAAAATTAGATTGAGGGATATGTAACATCTCAGTCAGAACTACGTCAGACAGTTGGCATAAGTAACAACAACATGGTTTTTGATTTTTCTAAGTGGAAGCAACTAACAGTAATAAACAAAAAAAATTTAAGATGCTGAGCTAGTAATGCTCCTTTAATGAGTTTTAAAATCTTAATATGTCATAAAAAAATGTTTTTTATTTTTTATTTTTTTACATTTCTTCATGTTCTTGTACCAATTATAAGAATTGTATGCAAAGGAAAATTGTATCAATAATGAAATTCATGGATGAATTATGTGATTTTTTATACTTAACTGAAGAATACATTTTTTTTTTTTTGCATTAAAATGTAAAATTGATTGAGCAGAAGATTTTAAATCTTATTATGTTTTCTTAAAAATAGTCTAATTATAAATATTAAGGAAATTTTTTTTTGCAAAAAGTTATTATATGATGTATGAACAAATGTTAAAATGTATGGATTTTATTATTTTAGAACAAAATCGTAATAGAAAAAAATTAAATTAGTTTTAGTTAAAAAAAGTATGATTATAATTTTAAGTCTTACGTTATTGATAAAGATATCTCTGTAGGCTGGATTGGAATTCTTGCTCAGTGGGCAAAATCACCTTGTATTGAAGTAAGTTTTCCAGCTTCCAGAGCTCTTGCCAATTTGGACAAAGACGATTTTCATTATTCTGTTTATGACAATGGAATATATCTTCTTCATCCTCATATTCGTCTTAGGTATTTCATTTTTTGTTTAGTGTTTGTTGGATATATTGAAATTGTAATGATCGGCTTAAAATAAAATCTCGATAGAAAGTAGAGGAATTCATTCAATTTCTAGTTATTTGTTGTATGCAATATCTTGTTTATGCTAGTCAACTCATTAGAATTTATGGCATATAATCGTTTTTTGTGCTTTGGATGTAAAATTTTACATCTGTATTAAGAAAAGGTTTCTGGTATTATAAAAGAATAGTTTGAATACTTTCTTTACTTTTTGTTTGTTGCATTTTCCTGTCTTGAAAATTATCCTGTATTTCTGCATAACTGCTTGTTTGTGTAAAATTGAAACACCTTTCTAAAAAGTTTAATTTATTTTAAATTAGTGGAAGAGTAAAAGTGGGAGAGCATCTTATGTTTTAATATTGCAGTATATATTTATTTTTGATTGTATATTTTGAATACTAGATTGTTGATCGAAAAATGTTAACTATCTATTAGTTTTTTAAAAAATAATGATCTAAATACTTTTAAGAAAAACAAAATTTTGTTTAATTGGACATTGCTTTAAATATTCTGTATAATAACTTAACTCAGTAGTGCAACAGCCCATGAGGGCCAAAGCCTACTGTGCCCAACTCAGTATACACGACCTTGGGCTCTGAGGTGCATGAGCAGATGTTCCGGTCAGATGGTCAGTCTGACGCGAAACCCCCAGTGTTAAGTTCTCAAGCAAGCTTGGTGCTCATTTTATCGATCCACCAAGGGAATGAAAGGCTGGGTTAACCTTGCCCAGTCTAGGGTTTGAACCTCGGACCTGTGGTGGGAAGCGCGATGCACTAACCACATTCTGTATAATAATATAAGGAAATGTGTTTTAAATTGTGTTAATTCATATTTCAATGCGTTTGTCTTTCCTTTATAACATCTTCAATATCGAAATAGACAAACATTTATTATTAATCTTTTTTTTAGCTATGCTTAATTTGTAATCCTATACAAATTATTATAATGTTATGCAAGTGCATTTTTTGATATGTTCAAATGTTATACATAAAAACATAACATTAGCATATTTTTGTTTTCAAGCTTTATATGTGGGTTTTAAGTATTGTTATTTTGCTTATTATGCAACTTTTGCTCTTTATAGTGTGAAATCTTTTGTTTAAAAAGAAACTTTAAAAGTTTTTAAATGAACTCTTTAGGATTGTTCTAATATAAGCCTCGTTAAAAGTGGTATTGTATGTAAACCATAAACATAGTAATGCTCCTAATAATATAATATGCTCTTAAACGTTGTCTGTTTTTTTTAAAGTAAAAAGGAATTATGTGCAGATATCATTTTTGTCCATGGGCTTCTTGGAGCTACATTTTGGACATGGCGACAGCATGATAGCATGAAAAAGTACAATAATCTGCATGATAAAGAAGCAATCAATTTTGATTATTCAAAGCCTGATGTTTTTAAAGAAAATTATTGCAGTTCTCCTTTCTACACATTTTGCTGGCCTAAGGTAATATTTAAACTATTCTAATTTGTAATATTAAAAGAGTTCACTGAATATTAATTATGAAGATTTCTACTTTCTAATTACGTTTTTCAAAAGTTATGCCTAGTATTTTCATTGTGTTTCATTTGGATACTGCTTTCATAGAGGATTGTATATATTTTAAATTTGTATTGAATGTTTTTCATTTTGAGATGCAGTTTATGTAGAAGAGTTATAGGTGTTATTTTGAACTATTAATATATAGTATACATAAAGGAGGGACATTAGTCAGCAGAGATATGTATTCCACATTTTATTTAGTCTGTCTATATATATTTAATTGCTGAAGATTAGAAAACTGAAAGTTGCTTCTATGTTTAAGACTTGAAAAAAGTTCTTTATGATGAGAAATGTTACTTGTTCCAATAAATTTATCCGATGTCTTTAAATCTTATATTATTTGTATTGTATCATTTTTATTCTGCAAAATTTAATGAGATTTAAATTGTATTCTAATCTGTTTAACTAATACTGGAATTTTTATAAAATTTAATAAAATATTTCAAGCCATTTTATTTGTTTTGTGTTGCATTATTTGAAGATTTAAAATGTAGCATTGATTTCATAGATAAACAGATTTTAAAAATGTACTCTTTCTTAATTATTTTTCAAAATATCATATACTCTTTTCATTATTATTTATTTTTAAAATTTTTCCATTTAAAATGTATAGGATTGGCTAGCAGTCGATTTTCCGGAAGCTCGTTTTATTTCTGTAGATTATAACACTTGTATTAGTAAATGGAAGGCAAATTGTCCTGAAGAAGAAGAAAGGTATGATATTGTATTTAATTTATATGCTTGGCAGCTTGTTCTGCTCAATATTTATTGTAGAGATTTTAACTCAAAATAAAAAGAATGTATAGAATATATATATGATATACATTTCAAACTTTGTATTGAAAGATTCATAATATATTGCATCAAGTATTATATCAGAATTCAAGTATTATTATTTAATATACTTTTGTATATAATTTTAATTCAGTTCATAGCTAAAATTTCATAAAATTCTGTATATATAAATTTTATCCAAGTGATATTTAAATAATTCAAAAATTACTTTTGTTCATTATTATAAATTGTGTTACCAAACTTCTCAGTAGGTTAGAATATCTATTTTCTAAAAAGTCATATTAACATTTTTTACCATTTCTAATCCCTTGAAACATTTGAAATTTTAACAAGCTTTTTATTTTAACATTATTTTTAATATTGATACTGCTGGAGATGTGTTGTACAAAATTTGTTATATTATCTACTACTGTTCTAATTTAGGGATGGCTTAGATGCTAAAGCCAATTACTTACTTCATAAGCTGCTTTTGTCAAATGTGGGCAAAAGACCAATTGTGTGGGTTACACACTCTATGGGTGGTAAGTGTTAAAAGATTTTTTTTCTTGACAAATTTATCAAATCTTTAATATTTATCAAATTAATTTATTAAAGCTTTTATTTTATTTCTAATTTTTTACTCAGTTTCTGTGTTAAGCGAATCTTGTTGCAACTGGAGAAAAATCTGATAACAAATATTAACATAATGCACTTAATTTGATTTTACTTCTGTTTGATAAACAGGTATTTGTTTTTAAAAAAGTGTTTTCTTCACACCCTCTGTTATTTAATATGAATTATAAAAATTTATTGATTTTCTTACTTTTTTTACATTTTTAATTTGGGAAGAGTAATAACCAAAAATATTGGCCTTAAATTTTTCTAAAGCCATGCAATTACTATCTGTCATATAATTGGAACTTTGGAAACTTTCCAGATTTTGTGGTTCTTTACCTTTTTTTTTTAAAGGTAAGTTATAAAAACCTTATTAACATTACTGTGTTGAAGAGGAAATATGGAATATATTCTTTATAAAAAAATACAGTGTTTGAAAAAGAAATTTGTAATATGTTGCCCTCTTAAGAATAATAAAGTCAGAATATATGATATTAATATTGGAATATGTGTTTCTATAATATTTGAAAGTGTTCCAATTTCGACTCTTATTTTTAATGTTTTTAAAGTACAGATTTAATTATTTAAAACATCCTGATACTGTCAGTATGTAATTATGTTTGTTTAAATAGCTGATTATTTCATATTTCATTATTCTGTGAAACTAATTTATTTCAGGTCTGCTTGTGAAACAAATTCTTGTTGAAGCTGCAGCAAGTAAAGATAGAAAAGTCAACGCAATTGCTCAAAAAACTACTGGAGTAATTTTTTTTAGTGTTCCTCATAAAGGAAGTGATTTAGTCAAACTCTTCCAATCGATTCCTTATATTTTGAAACCTTCAATTGATATGAAACATCTTCAAAAAGGTTGTATACTTAAGCAAAACTTTCATAAGTCTTTATTCTTTAAATCTAATAAGTTTTTTAAATAAACATTTTTCTGTCATTTATATTCAAAATTAGATTTATGAAATCTTAACAAGGATTTATGTTTGAAATTATATGGTTAGCTTTGGAAACCCAACATTCATCTTCATAAAGAAAATTTTCAAGAAAAATGATTTATGATAATTTGTTTTTGAGATGTTTGATTTTTCTGAAAAATTAAATGCAGTTTTCGACCTTGTTAATTAGAAAAATTTGTAGGTCGAGTATCTGTGTTTTGTGTGTGTGTGTGAATATTGTACATTAGTCATAGTTAACATGGTTTTCTATTCATCAGTTAGGAATATGAGAAAAAAAAACTTGAAATCATGGGTACATACATAGATATAAAATCTTTTAATAAAATCCATGACATGCATTTTTGGAAGATATTTTATAATTGATCTGAGTGTTGTGGGAGATATCTATATATCTGTCGAGAAAATGATTTCTATTTATAATTTTCTTCAAAAATGAAAAAATCAGCTGTGGTACTTAGTAAACATGGTTGCAAGTTGTGATATTCAAATAGAGCTACATGTTTGTATTTTGATTCTTCAAAAGATTTGTTGTGTGTAATAACAGGACTGAACTTCAAAGTTTTGCTTTGGCATTATTTGGGTTGGAAGTTATAGTTTATTGAAATGGTAGTTCAGAGATGATTTCATCGTTTGACTGTGACTTTATAGTTCCAATAGCTTTCGGTTTTCCTTTTTTGTATAATATTGAAAATTAAAATATTTTCATAAGAAAAACAATTCAAGTAGATTTTATTACAATTGCAATTTGAATTCTTACTAAAGTCCTCATTGTTATATTAGTTTTAATATACGCCGTATTAGAACTTTAAAAGTCCTTACTTTTGTGCTTGCTTTTAAATTGGGGCAATTGTTCATTAAAAGTTTTTGCCTGTTGGCACACTCTGCTAATAGTTTGAAAAAATGAAGTTCTTGTTCCTGGGGGAGTTCGAAAAATGCTTTCATAACCAGGGCTGAATGACATGTGCATTGGAAAACATGAGCTGCTCACATGTTCCCCTATAACCAACTGGTAGAGGAATTATGTGGCAGTGGATGTATTGTTATTGCTGGGTGGCACTGTCCTACTAATAGCTGTGACGCTACTCTTATCAACTATGAAAGGAACTCAAAAGATGATTTTTCCTACTTCAACTCTTTTGATCCGACTGTTAACTATTTCATAATTGTTAATGCTTTTTATAAGCTTAGGTTTCTTAAAGTTTCTGTTATGTTTCATATGTTTTGTCAGTTAAAAATTTAATCGACCTTTTTTCTTGAGTTTGTCTGAATTTAGTGGATTGATGCAATACATTCACTAAAAACTTATACATGTTCCAGATTTTTGGATTTGGATATTGTGTAAAAAATATAAATTGTTTTTTTTTTTTACATGAATTGAACTACTTTGTGAGATATATGTATATAACATGACTTGGAGTACTTCTAAGTTGACGTGTTTGTGATTGATAGGAATAATGAAAATTGCAGCCATTTATCATATGATATTTTATTCTAAAGATTCAAAAAATCGTTCCATACCCCCCCCCCCAATCTATGACTAGAGTGGAGTCTTATTTCAAGCGTCGATAGTGAGAGAGTCCGTTCTTTGTCCACATGGTTGCAGTAAGTCAGTCGAAGTCAAAAGTAGGGGTAAAGGGGTTGTGTGAGTTGTACTGGGCAGGAAGTTAATCCCAACTAACATATAAAGGACTGGTGATTCATCATGCACACACACACATATATATATACATAAGTTGAAGAATATTAATCTGTAATTTGGCTGCAATTTCAAGTGGTGGAGCTAAGTGGTGGATGATATATATGTAAAATATGGTATTATTTTCATTAACTTCTCTTATTACATTTCATTTTTATGGACATTTAAGAAAAGGGGGGAAGGGTAATTAGTTTTACAGTTAAATTTAAATTTTATGCCATTATGAAGTAAATATGATAGTTAGATTTTCAGGATGGCATAATTTTATTTTGTGTAATCAGTGATAGTATTTCTATGTCGTATGTGAAAAGCCTATGGTATGTTATATGAACTTGCTTCTCCTGCGAACTATTTTTCAAGTTTCACTAAACAAACTTCAAACCAATAAAGGATATTGAGTTATGAAATTAAATAATAATGCTATTTGGATTATAAAAATTCTGTAAAAAATCTCAAATGAAAATCTTAAACATTCTCAAACGACTGACAAACTTTCTTCGGGCTCAAAATATCTGGTGTTTTAGTAAATGATTGAAGCGACTATTGCTATTTTTTATGAGAGAAACAGATTATTATTGGCACATATTTTTTTAAAGTAAAATTAGTTTATTATCCGTTAGCTATGCTCTGAGAATATTTTGTGCAAAGGATTGTGAAGTTATGTGTATAATGTAATTTATCAAATCCATTAGTTTCCTTTAAACTAAATTCCAACTGTTTCAATGAAATTTTTAAGATTAATCATCATTAAAATTATTTTTTTAATTTCTACTCTTCAAAAACCAATGAAGCTTTGATAGCAATGAAATGAATTAAATGAAATATGAAGTACTATTAAGTATGAAGGAAATGTATAATATATCTTTCTCCTTCATTTGCATAATAATATTTAGAAAATGACAGTTAATTTTCTTCAATTTTTAAATATTTTTATAAGAAATATTATCTTTAGTAATGTATACTCTTAACATAAATTTTATTGAACTTCTTATTTAAAGTAATTATAAGTGTTTTTTACATAGTCCTTTTTTTTTATTTCGATGTGCATTATCTTAAAAGTACTAAAATTTTAAATATATAACAGAGTACTTTATTATATTCTTAGGATCAGAAAAATTGTTATCATTGCATGAAAATTTTAAAAACTTTGTGCATCAAAACCATATTCATGTACTAAGTTTTGGAGAATTAAAGAAGTCTAAGTGGGGTCTGACATATTCCATGTTAGTTACTGAGGATTCATCTGGTAAATATGAATGTATTTTTATTTCATAATTTTTAAATTTTAAACAGTTTGAAAACTATGAATTGCTTAAAATAAAAATGTTTGATTAAATGTAACATGTTTGAAGTTCAATATCTTCAACTCTAAAATTGGATTTTTTCTAGTTATTTAAATATTTTGTAAGTTGTATTGGATATATTAGTTCATGACACAACTTGTGGTAGTTTGATATTATTTTAATATAGGTATAAAATTTGCTGAGAAATTTAATTGTAGTAGAAAAAAATTATTGTTCAAGTTGTATTTTAAGAAATCATAATGCATCTTCATATTTTAAAAAAAATCACAATGTATTTTCATATTTTAAAAAGATCGCTTTGCGTTTATTTTCAGATCCTGGTTTGGGTGAATTTTATGCTTTGCCTTTGGATCACCTCAGCACTTGCAAACCAGAATCTCAAGAATCTAAAGTATATGAAAAAACCATTGAGTTTTTGATTCAATGCATTCCACAATCCTCAGATTTTCTTCAATATTCAAACTTGGAAATAGAAATTTCAAATATTTTATGTCTGATTTAATTATAAAAGAAAAATTTTCAATGTCAAATGTGGGTTGATTATATTTATAAGAGGGCAAGCAGACTAATAATATTAATAAATCAAATATTTACAAAAGTGTTTTTTAATTATTAATGATTTACCAACTTTAAAAAGTGAAAAATTCAGAACTCTGTTAATTGCATCTACAAATAGTTATGATACTTTGAAGACCGTATTAAATGCATGGTAAAAAAAGAGCTGCTGTATTTAATCTATATATTCCTACTTTAATCGCTATATTTTTTTTTGGCAATGATATATTTATCTACTCAATTTTAACCCCAAGCTGTTTGATTTGGTGGGAACTAATATTCTATTTGTGGAATTAATCAATACTCTGTAATAAGAAATTTAAATGATAAATTATAAATATGCTCTTTATTATTGAAGAATGAAATATATACTCATTACCCACTATTTTGAGTACTTGCATGTGAACATATTTTTTTCCACATCTACAAAGAAAACAGTTGTACTTTGCATTTGAAATTGAGAAAATAATGTATGAATTTCTTATTCAATGCAGTGGAACAACATTTATATCTTATATTGATGTGCTTAAGTAAAAGAAAAATCAAGAGTCATTGATATTTTAATTATGTAAAACTTAGTGAAACTAAGATTGTGATAGGGAATGAGCTAAAAATTAATTTTGTAATTCTAAGAAAACTTTCAAATATATAATCTCAAATTGAGTCTACCTTAATCAACATTTTTACCTGTAGTATTTTTTCACTTGGAATCAAGTTGTCTATATTATTTTGAAAAACCTCTTGTCATTTTTACCTGTAAATGTTTCTATAGAGATGGGGGATGGTACTAAGCAAGAAAGTTAAATATTACATTTATTGAAATAAATTATAAATAGGATTTAATTACTTGGTTTTCCTCAGAGTTCTTAGAAAAATTTTCCAAAGGGTCATGTGAGCAGCTTTGAAAAGAAAAGGTACTACTAATAAGTACCCCAGAAATCAAGCAAATGATTCTTTTATTAACTATAAAAACGCAATGCAAGACGCCTTATGTCCGATAGGACGTTGGTGGATGTATATTTAAAAAATAAAGCACAAAACATAGAATATGCAGATGATTAACGTTTTGTGGTCAATGATTAAGTATCTAGAGCTTGGCGTATTGCAACACAGCATCTGGATGATGTGAAATGCTAAGGTAAAACTTCCGTGCAAATGTAGCCCCTTTGACCCTCTTGGATTATACCACTATCTCGCTGACTGATTCTTATGCAACCATGCCACTATTTGAAACAACAGAGTTTCTTTGCGAGATGAGTAGCTGTCATTCCCCTATTGTGCCTTCTAGTTAAATCTGAGTGATTATCATCCTATCTTATGGTGGATCAGAGGCTCCCTGTAGATTTTCTTCTGGATATTGCTCTGGCCTCCATGAACTGGTTCCATAATCTAGGCACTACATTTCTGATTACCCTTTCCTTGTGTTTCTGACCGAAACTTCTTTCACTAATCTTAATGTGATAAAAATATTTGGATATATTATTTTAAATCTCAAGGAAAAACAAAAGATTTCAAAAATAAAAATACATAATTACTTTTTGCTGTTTCAAAGGAATGAAATGTAAAGGAAGGAGAATTGCCGAAATTTAAAACTGCGGCAGGCCATTCTTTCTTCTAGTGGGTTACACAGACTAATTTTTATGGGAGGAGTTGTGTTTTTTTTTACAAAACCGTTGACGAAAGCACCAAGGCCAGGGGCATAGCTACCGCTGTATCAACGATATGGGGCCCCAACATGTGTAACTTTCAAATAAGTTTTATTGTACGACCATTTTTATATATTTTCCAAAAAGAGACCCCAGGGAATTTTGATACAGGGCTCACTCAGGACTAGCTACGCCAGTGAGACCAATATATGGGGAAACAAAACAGAGCGCAGCCTGCACCCTAAATAAAAAAACTGGTCTCTTGTAGAGCACATTAAACTGTGCTATACCCTATAAGTCGGAGAAAAACATCTCTAAAAGAGTGCTTGATTGCCTCTAACTGCTACAGAACTCTCACGTCTGTGTTTCATACTGTTTACCAGGGTCCTTATCAATCACTGTGGCAACCGCATCCATTCTTGCACAAAGGCACTCTTGATATCATCGATGGTTGTTGAACCTGGTCTTCGAGCTGCAATTGATCATCCAAAGACGTCCCATACGTGTTTGATAGGATTAATGTCAAGGGACATTGTTGTAACTCCAATTGTTGAATATCCGCCGATTGGAGGTATTCGTTCAGTAAGTGAGCCCTGTTTGGGCGTGCGTTATTGTCCATAAAATGAAATTTGGTCAATATTATCCATGGAATAACCTGATATAGGGTGCAAGGATCTTGTCCCTATACCGCTGACTTGTCAGAGCATACCTCTATCAAACTCATGAGGATTGGTATACCCGTCTGCAAAGATGCTTGCCTAGACCATAGGATAATCCTAGACCATCCTTTTGGATAATGTTAGATGGTCTATATATCAACTCCCTGGTTCTCTCGAGATGAGAACATGTCTCAAGTCACTGTCCAGACTGAGTCGCAACCCATCACGGAAGAGAACCCTCCCCCAATCATCCTCTGACCAAGACAGGTGTTTTCGGCAACATGCTGGACCGTCTTTTTTGTGGTTCACATTTCTATTATGAACATAATAAAACCTAAATATCGCTCACAATTAACTGATATGCACCTAAAAGAAGCTAATTTTGTAAACCTCTTCAAGAACTAATCCTAATATAGATGACTCAATAAAAAAATACAAATTCAAAACCCACATTAAGCAAATATTGACAGTTTAATAATAAATTGAAGTTACATGGTTCAAGTTACTCATTCTTATTTTATACCTAACCTAACTAATTGGATCTTTAAAAAGTTTATTAACAATAAAACCTAAAAAAAGTTTGTATATTTTTCTTATCAGGGCCGCTTTACACCACCATAGGCCCTTCAAATTGTCATGCCCCGCTCTACTATTTCCAGAGCGCCCCATCCTTTTATTTTTACCTTCCAGTTTTGGTTCGTGGGAGATTTTCCCATTACTTTCTTACACTTTTTAATTACTTTGTTTTTGCTCTTTGGATTGTCTTTCCATTATCCACTAACTATGAACCCGCCGTATCCCTGGCTGGCAACCGGCAGCATAAGGAAAGTATTGTGGCATGATTTAACATCACGGACCACCCACCCTTTCGTGAATTAGTACAGTAAATTTATGAAATCATTTTCAATTATAGTACAGAGTATACATTATTGTATGAACTGTTATATCAACCTGTTAATTATCATTGCTTATCGCTTTACTTCTATTACTTTTAGACATCCTTATTCTTTGTTGAGTCACTCTGTCATTGTACTTATACAAAAAAGGTTTCCTTCAAACTTTGATCATTGCAAAATTGTTGATGACATCATTGTAATCAATTTCCATTGTAATAGCATTTTGAGTGTATAGTAGCACCAAACTGTTAAGCTTTTCATTTTCCATAGTAGATATTTCCCATCTATAGTTCCGTGCACATACACACACAAGCACAAAGCATACATGATTCTTTAGCCGTTGGTTCGTTCCCTGCAGTTTTAATTTTTTTCTTTTTTCGCCCTAGGCACGTGCCTAGTGTGTCTAAGCGAAAAAATGGCTTTGTTTCTTATATATATATAATTAAATTCCCACTACATAGGAATTGCATTAAAACATGTGCTAGTTGAGTAAAAATCCCGTAATAAGCCTATAAAAACATTCTTCTTTTGAATGTTGGAAAAGTAGAAAGTGGCATTCTTTCTCCAAAAAAGTTGGCTACTCTTGAAATAAGAGCATTAATTTCTGTTATGCAGTATGTAACGTGATACCACTTTGGACACACTAAGAATTACTGATCTAGTTCACGAATTTGTTATAGTTAGTTGGGGGACCTCTGATCCCAGCGAAAGGAATCAACGTAAAGCTAAATGTGTAAATTATGGATTCGGATTCAATAATTCAAGCAAGATCATGTATCTAGGGAAAGAGTGCTGTGTTCTAAAAAAACGTACATTTACAGTCATTTCGACTTAGAATTTTGATTTTTTAAAATTCGGTTTTTTGACCTGCATTTATATTAGATTGTAATAATTACAGTTGTGTGTGTAAGCGTAAAATGTTAAAAAAATCAACTTTTTTTATCAACATTTGGGTCGCTCATCTTCCCTTTATATTAACAACTTATCAATAACTTTGATTAGAATTGACAGTAATTGATGAACTGTTTCATCTACCACCCATCTATCGACTCCCATTTTGTCATGGATGGCTACCACATTCTCCATTGCAATGCTCTCCGGGAACAACTATGGTTGTCCGATATTGGGAAGCGAGATGTCGATTGAGGAAATTTCTTATATGTAGTATGATCCTAACAAGGTATAGGATACCATACCCTGAATAGTTTACAGCACCGAATCACATCCACCAACAAAGTAGTTCTCTTGGGCAGCATTCGTATTATTCTGGATGCCATTTTTCCCAACCTCCTCTGCAATGCTGCTTTCACTTCATCTGATGACACAAAACGGCGTCCCTATAAATCAGTGCCGGTTTATCCATTGGGAACTTGGGGCGGGCGCCCAGGGGCCTGGATAAGGTGAACTTAACCAGATTTTCTGGTTATAAATTTCGATCTTCCAATGCTAAGGGGAGGCCTGTAGATCTGCACCCAGGGCCCGAAATGATCTTAAATCGGCATTGCTGTAAATGTTTTTTCTTTGATGGGAGCAGGTAAAAGTCACACGGGGCTAAGTCTGACAAATAGAGATGTGTCGTAGCACGTTAGTGGAGCTCTTTTACCAATTTGGATCGATGTGCTGGTGCATTGTCATTCAGAAGATACGAGTCATCACTCTGCCAGAACTGAAGCCGTTTGAGACAAATGGATTTTCTCAAACAACGTCTTCAAGAAGTGTGGTGTGTAGCTTCAGCGATTTGTGTAAGTGTTTGGAAAAGATCTTTTCGAACACATTCAGACACCAAAGCAACATGTTCCGTGAAATCGAAGATCGCCCAACGCGTTCATTGTCTTTGATGGATTCTTGGCCCTCTTTAAAAAGCCGATGCCATTTGTAAACCTTGGATCTCGCCATGGTAGATTCACTATATATACACACCTTACTTAGCATTTCCAAAGTCTCTATTGATGTTTTACCTACGCGCTGACAGACTTTAATGTTTAATGCTGTTAAAAAAAGCCGTCTTTCTTACATCGAGGAGCTAAGCTAACTAGTTTCGGAAGATAACAACTGCGCGTGTGGTTTGGTCACATGAACTACAAACCAACCAGGCCAGGTAGAGGAGGGTTGGGAGAATCCATTTCAAGTGGTTTAACTTTAGGTACTTGCTTTCATCATGAGCTATGGCCGCAGTTCCCGAATTTTTGTATAGTACTAAGCATGTTCTTTAGCAATTGCTATTTTATTGTCGAACCCTTCTGCCATTTGAAGTAATAATAATTTTGATTAATTTACATTTTTCACCTACGGACTATTTTTTCTATTTCCCTAGCTGAAATCAATTATTTTAATTATCATAATAGCAATTATATCCTCGTGAGGGACTTCAATGCGACGTCCCCTATCAGGAGGAATAAGCACACTAACTTTAGGGAGAAATATTTGAACTTTATTCGTGATAACAATTTGGCAAATATGCAACATACCGGAGATGGGAACGTCTTTTGTATTGGTAATTAGTATTTATCAAAGAGATTCAATTCAATATATGATCTTACGAATGTGGAGGTAGTTTTGGAACTGGAGTCTCCCAGAGTCCGTGGCGCCATCTGTTTGTGGATGTCCAAGCAGCGGCATACACAAGGTTGGGGTTTAGAGGTTCAAATCCCTCCCATGGGCCAACAGATTTTTAATTTTTATCTCATTAAAATTACGTCTCGGCGCCTTCAAAAGAAGTGTGTGCACTACTGTCTCAGAAGGAATTTACAAGATGAGATTATTTTTTAAACCTTAATATTGCCTAAGTAAATTTCTTCTGATATGGTTATTATTCAACTAAACCAGAGGTTCCCAAATTTTTTTGTCTCACAGACCCCTTGCCATGTTTTTTGGTTTGGGGTAGACCCCTGTTTAATTAATATTGAATTTTTTCAAATTTATCAACTTAAATGTCTTTTTGACAGCTGGTACTACAACTCCTACTTTAAAAGAATTAAATTTCGAACTGTAATGAAGTATAGAGTTTAAAATTTTAAAAGCACTTGTTAATTAATTAAATTAAAAGTTAATTTATTTAACAATTTTATTTATTAATTAACTAAGCAACAACTTATTTTAATGAGAGGGATGAACTCTGGCACATTACAATATCAAGTTTCCAACATTCGGTATCAATGTTGTCTGATTTAACCTTAAATCTCCTCTGTTAGTAGTGTCCAGTTTTTTTTCTTTTGGATGTTGGAAATCGCGCTGAAATTCCTTCACACTAGCAATGAAAAACTTCCTCACGATATTCCATAAGTCGCGACAAATAACAGGTTTGACTTTTTAAAGCCAAAATTGATAACATCCATTTTGACTAATATTAACTAAGATTTTCGTTAGTGCTTATCAGTTCCTATTGTAATGTAAAATTTTTTTCAATATGACCATATGAATTCATTGCATACTGTGGTATTGCCATAGTCAAAGCATTCTCAAACCTGGTTTCAAGATCTGAATAAAAGTGCATTTAAATGTTGAACGTAGGTTAAAACGTTCTGACAGATTGTCTGTGACAAATTTAGAAAATTTGGGACCTCCAGTATTATACTTCTTTAGCTTAACTCAGGAAAAAAAAAGCTGAAATGGTTCTTGTTTTAATAAAATTTATGCTGTCACCTTCTAAATGCAAATTAATCTCATTATAAATTTAGGAAATAAATTTGTTAAATTGGTAAAATTTGGTTTCCACTTGATTGTAAATTTTCCTTTAAAATTAAAGTCACAATCTAATTTAATGAGAACCACTATCATAGACCCCCAAATTGATTTTTGGCTGGTGTAGACCACTTTGGGAATCACTGAACTAAACTATCAAAAACTGATTCATTTAAATAACTAATAAATTAATCGACTAGAGACTCCCTTTGGCGTTTTAATTTGAAGAGGGGCGTTGCCAGATCAGGTGTCGTCCTCGTCACTTGACCGAGATGTCACCAATAGACCTAGTGTTGCTTTATAGGGCAGCGTAAGGATTTTTTACAAATACTAATTAAGCATGCAAAATAATTGACAATATTGAAGTTAGATGAAAAATTTTGTCGCCTCTAAAACCTTAAAAATGTAACTCGACGATGTTAAAATGAAATAGCACATAGAACACTTGCCATTATTAGCCGAATTGATGCATAATTACTTCAATCCGTATGGAAAAATCTTTTTCTTGCACTCAAATATTTAAAAAAAATTTTCGTGAAACAAAATATGGAATTTTGTACGGAATACACAACAGCAGTTTATTTTTTAATTACTTTAAATTTTATTAGAGTTAAATGAGATGTAATGGTGATATACAAGCCATGTGCCAATACATCCTTCCATTTAACTTGTTAAGGAAATACTCAATCTATACTAATAAAAGAAAGAGTTTGTGTGTTTCAGCTGTTCCGGTGAAATTAAGCAACCCAGAAGTATGAAACTTGGCATGTAGAAGCTATAGGTCGTTATGCTATTAACCTCGAAGAGTTTTTTTTTGAAATTCATTTTAGATTTTTTTAAAATTCAATTTTTATGTGATTTTTCAGTTAAATGGAGATATGACGTCATCAGCCATGCCAAGTCATTTGAGAAAATTAATGTCACAAAATCAGTATGACCAGTATTCTTTTTCGAAGTAACTTTGGCTTCTATGTTTTTCCTCTCCTCTAAGCCTGGCGTTGCACGGGCTTTTAAAGAGTGTATAACTTAATCCCCATGGAGAACTTCATCTTTCCCTCATGATGACAGAACTTCTGTGTGGGTGTGTACACGTACGATGCGAGTGCATGGCCCGGCATCGCTCGGGCTTTCTCGTTTAACATTTTCCCTTCCCTTCAATAAATCAGCACTTCCAATATTCTTTTTCAAAATTAGTTTGACTTCCTTATTTCTCCCCCCCCCCCGCCTCACTTAGCCCGGCGTTGTACGGGTTTTTACCGAGTGAATTACTTAATCACCACGGGAATATCCTGTTTCCCTTAGGACGACAACACTTCTGTGTGTGTGTACGCGTGAAATGTGAGTGATTTCCAAAACAATGTCATTAAATTTCCCATTCTCGAAATTTGTTAACTTCTTTTCGTTGTAAGACGGGTTTCATTCCTTTTCATTTAATCCGGCGTTGCACGGACATATTCAAATGCATAACATATTTCCATGGAAATTCACCTGTGAAGTAAAAATTAGGACTACTTTTTAAAAATTCTTTAAAAAAAAGTTTTGGGAATTTTATTTTTTAAATGAATGGAACTAAAAGAAAAAGGCTTGAAGTTAATTAAGTGTAGAATATCGATTTAATAACACGAAAAGAAATTCATACTCAACGATTTAGAAATAATTTTCATAAAAACGCATCAGTTTTAACACTATTTTAAAAAATTCGAAAAAAATACAAATAATTAATTTAATAATAAAATAATAGAAACATTCCTTTGATTTTAAAAAAATATATTAATATTAATCCATTATCAATAAATACTAATAAAAAAATTCTACAGATAGCTCTTGAAACGTTTGGATGTTTGATTAAACATATGTAAGTGTTAAAAATCCACTTTTGGGGGAAAAACTAGTTATATGCTAACATTCACTTAAAAAACATTCAAAAAGAAAATAAAGTATTTGATAAAAACATTTAATTTTTTTAATTTTATAGTTTTTCATTCCACTCTGTGTTAATTAAATTATTTAAACACGTATCTGCGAAAAAAAGTATATTATACACAACTAACTTATTAATTATTTTCTAATAAAATTGATTAAAAATGCTCATTTAGCAATTAATTCTGACATACCATTTGCTTAAATAATGTCAGCACTGAAAATTAAGTAAATTTCAGATCAGTGGGGATGCAGCAAGTGAATTCAATCATTGAAGAAGAGAGAATTAATTTATGGGGGGTGGGGAAAATAAGCAGAAATGAACAAAATCGAATTCTCTAGATTCGAACCCAGACATAAGAAAGAATTAGATACTTTGCGAAAGCGACGCGCTATCCAACAACGCCACACAGACCCGTAGCGCAGAGTGAAAATAGGCAATAATAATAAATGGGAGGTTCAAATTGAAATTAATTTTTAATTGAGGGGATCCACAGAACTTAACGATTGAAAGATTTCGATTCACGATTACATTTAAATGTATAGCAAAAAATTTGTTGATTTTTGATATTTTAATAAAAAGCAATTACTAATAAAGAATATATAATATGAACATAGCTTTTTATTTTCAAAGGAATTTATGCCTATTTAACTGACTATTTCCAAAAAAAAAATTTCGAAATGGGCAAATTTTTCCTTTTTTTAATTTTTTTTACGGAATTATATGTCAAAAAAAGAAATATACATTAGGCATTATTTTAAGGTAAACTATAAGTTTTATGAAAGAGAACAAAAATTTCGATACTGATAAATATTTTAAATGAATCTCAGAAATGCATTTTATCATCATAATCTGACATATATGGTTATTTAATTTTGAAAATTATATAAAGAAAAATTGACGAAAAAATAACTTTTTCACTCGCATTTTTTTTTTTACTCGCCAAAGCTACTGATTTCCCCCTGTTTAAGGCAGAATTTTTTAGTGTAACCCTTGAGTTAGATGCGGTCGACGGCGAAACAGGTCAAAAGTCTTTGGCGCAAAGCTAATTTTCGACGCCAATGTTTGGCTAAATGTAAAATCGAGTATTTTAAATTATTTTAAAAATCATTACCTTCATTTTTAGGGCATAATTTTTACGTTAATGCTCTCAAACATCACAAACTATTTGCAAAAATAACGTACTTTGAAATAAAAAAATGTACAAATTACTACTGTTTAAGTTATTTCTCAGAAAAACAGCAGTGTACGAAAATCACAAAATGTTTTTTAAAATCCGTAATTTTGAAGTAATTTTTTCAATCTTCGTATATGTTAAGTATAATATTGCTTTACACACGGAAAAAGGTTTTGTGAGATTACCTTCATAAATGAGGAAGTTATTCAATGTGAAGTAAAAATTGGGACTACTTTTTAAAAATTCTTTAAAAAAAAAAGTTTTGGGAATTTTAATTTTTAAATGATTGGATCTAAAAGAGAAAGGCTTGAAGTTAATTAGTGTAGATTTAATAACACGAAAAGTAATTCATACGAAACGATTTAGAAATAATTTTCATAAAAACGCATAAAACTATTCTGATGCTTGATTTAAAAAAAAAATCATTTTTTTTTTATAATAGATAGTTTTTAGGAATCTAAAATAATAAAATATTTTTCAAATTTTCATTAATCAATCAATCGTTACTTACAGTGAGCTTAAAAATGTCTCTAGAACGTATTTTTATCCTAAATAATAGGCGATATACTTTTTATTAACAAATAATTAATTTAATAATAAAATAATAGAAACATTCCTTTGATTTAAAAAAATATATTAATTTAATTCCATTATCTATAAATAATAATAAAAAAAATTCTACACATAGCTCTTGAAACGTTTGGATGTTTGATTAAACATATGTAAGTGCTAAAAAACACTTTGTGGGAAATCCTACTTATAAGTACACATTCACTGAAAAAAACATTCAAAAAAAATAATACTATCTGATAAAAAAATTTAATTTTTTTTATTTTAATTATAGTTTTTCTTTCGAAACTGTGTTAATTAAATTATTTAAGCTCTTATCTGAAGAAAAAAAAAAGTTTTTTATACAAAACTAACCTATTAATTATTTTATGATAAAATTGATTTAAAATGTTCATAAGCCTTTATTAACATATTCACAGTATAAAATTCAAAAAGAAAATAATACATGTGATAAAAATATATTTCAGAATGTTTCCTTTTTTTTATGATATATTTTTCTTATATTCCACTGTTCTTCCATAAAGCAATCTTTAATAATAAAAAAACTATCTGTTGTGTCCCGCGCCAAATTATTTAAGGGAATTCCCCTTTTTACTACGTCAGCAAAGATAACAACCGTAACCTTTCACGTCTTCCAAACAGAAAGCAAACGGAAAGTGACCTTGACGCAAATCATGGTGTTTATTATGGAATTATATGCCAAAAAAAGAAATATATACATTAGGCATTATTTTAAAGTAAACTACAAATTTTATGAAAGAACAAAAATTTCGATACTGATAAATATTTTATATGAATCTCAGAAATGCATTTTATCATCTTAATCTGACATATATAGTTATTTAATTTTGAAAATTATATAAAGAAAAATTGACGAAAAAATAACTTTTTCACTCGCATTCTTTTTACTCGCCAAAGTTACTGATTTCCCCCTGTTTAAGGCATAATTTTTTTAGTGTAACCCTTAAGTTAGATGCGGTCGACGGCGAAACATTTCAAAAGTCTTTGGCGCAAAGCTAATTTTCGACGCCAATGTTTGGCTAAATGTAAAATCGCATATTATAAATTATTTTAAAAATCATTACCTTCATTTTTAGGGCATAATTATTAAGTTAATGCTCTCAAACTTCACAAACTATTTGTAAAAATAACGTACTTTGAAATAAAAAATGTACAAAAACTATTATTTAAGTTATTTCTCAGAAAAAAAGCAGTTTACGAAAATCACAAAATGTTTTTTAAAATCCGTAATTTTGAAGTAATTTTTTCAATCTTCGTATATGTTACGGATAATATTGCTTTACACACGGAAAAACGGTTTTGTGAGATTACCTTCATAAATGACGAAGTTATTCAATGTGAATTAAAAATTGGGACTACCTTTTAAAAAAAAGTATTGGGAATTTTATTTTTTAAATGAATGGATCTAAAAGAGAAAGGCTTGAAGTTAATTAGTGTAGAATATCGATTTAATAACACGAAAAGTAATTCATACCCAAAGATTTAGAAATAATTTTCATAAAAACGCATCAGTTTTAACACTATTTTAAAAAATTCGAAAAAAATAGAAAATATCGTAATTTTACAAAAATAATTATACCGTATCGTGGCGAAATAAATGATCTTTCCGATTCTGTAATTATTTTTTGTCTAATTTCAACACCGAAAATTGGATGACAATTTTAATATGGTGGAAAACGTAAGATTACCGCTCGGCCGAAACGGAACGGAAGTTCTGCCAAGTAAACAACCGGCAAGAAAAAAACAATTAGGCATTTTAAGGTTTTTAATTAATATTTTTTCAACTAATTACAATATCGTAATATAAATAGGCAATACGGCTTCCCCGGAAAATTCCCGATCTTTTGGTACCTTTCGCGACTTTCTGCGTGGTGCGGTTCTTGAGAAGATAGACGCACATACATACATAGATAGATACATCTTCTTCAATTATTAAAATTCGAAGGTAAACAAACGTATCTATCTATCTATCTATCTATGTATGTATGTGCGTCTATCTTCTCACGAACCGCACCACGCAGAAAGTCGCGGAAGGTACCAAAAAATCGGGAATTTTCTGGGGAAGCCGTATTGCCTATTTATATTACGATATTGTAATTAGTTGAAAAGATATTAATTAAAAACCTTAAAACGCCTAATTGTTTTACTACTGCTGGTTGTTTACTTGGCAGAACTTTAGTTCCGTTTCGGCCCAGCGGTGATTCGACGTTTTCCACCATATTAAAATTGTCATCCAATTTTCGTTGTTGAAATTAGACAAAAAATAATTACAGAATCGGAAAGATCATTTATTTCGCCACGGTACGGTATAATTTTTTTTTGTAAAAAAACGACATTTTCTATTTTTTGCGAATTTTTTAAAATAGTGTTAAAACTGATGCGTTTTTATGAAAATTATTTGTAAATCGTTGGGTATGAATTACTTTTCGTTTTATTAAATCGATATTCTACACTAATTAACTTCAAGCCTTTCTCTTTTAGATCTATTCATTTAAAAAATAAAATTCCCAACACTTTTTTTTAAAGAATTTTTAAAAAATAGTCCCAATTTTTACTTCACATTGAATAACTTCGTCATTTATGAAGGTAATCTCACAAAACCTTTTTTCCGTGTGTAAAGCAATATTATTCGTAACATATACGAAGATTGAAAAAATTCCTTCATAATTACGGATTTTAAAAAAACATTTTGTGATTTTCGTAAACTGCTTTTTTTCTGAGAAATAACTTAAACAGTAGTAATTTGTACATTTTTTATTTCAAAGTACGTTATTTTTATAAATAGTTTGTGAAGTTTGAGAGCATTAACTTAAAAATTACGCCCTTAAAATGAAGGTAATGATTTTTAAAATAATTAATAATACGCGATTTTACATTTAGCCAAACAATGGCGTCGAAAATTAGCTTTGCGCCAAAGACTTTTGAAATGTTTCGCCGTCGACCGCATGTAACTCAAGGTTTACACTAAAAAAATTCTGCCTTATACAGGGGGAAATTAGTAACTTTAGCGAGTAAAAAAAATGTGAGTGAAAAGGTTATTTTTTCGTCAATTTTTCTTTATATAATTTTCAAAATTAAATAACTATATATGTCAGATTTAGATGATAAAATGCATTCAATGCATTTCTGACATTCATTTAAAATATTTATGAGTTTTAAAATTTTTGTTTTCTTTCATAAAACTAAAAGTTTACTTTAAAATAATGCCTAATGTATATTTCTTTTTTTTTTTTTGACATATAATTTCATAATAAAATCGAAGAATTTGCCCATTTCAAAATTTTTTTTTTTGGAAATAGTCAGTTAAATAGGCATAAATTCCTTAGGAAAAAAAAAGCTATGTTCATATTATATATTCTTTATTATTAATTGCTTTTTATTAAAATATCAAAAATGAATACATTTTTTGCAATACATTTAAATGTAATCCTCAATCGAAATCTTTCAATCATTATGCGAATATCCTGTGGATTCCCTCCAATTAAAAATTAATTTCAATTTGAACCTTCCATTTATTATTGCTGCCTATTTTCATTCTTCGCTACGGGTCTGGGTAGCTCAGTTGGATAGCGCGTCGCTTCCGCTACACCGTAGAGCAGGGGTCGCCAAACTTTTTTGATCATCGCCCCTATATAATTTTTCGAAATCTCCATAGACCCGCACAATTGTAATTTTCAGGTAATTAAAATAAAACTATATATTAGTCAAAATATTTAATAAATCAGAAACAGTAAGTAAAGTAGCTACAGATTTTTTACTTCTTAATGAGATGAGTGTGCCTGGTGTTTCTTGGCAAGGTTCGCTATATTGGGTTCGAAATTAGTCAATTTTAACCGTAAATCCCCTCGAAGCTCCACATTTAATTTATTTCTGTTTTTAGTTAAAATTGAATTAACGTGACTGAAACCGGCTTCAACCATATACGAACTTGGAAACGCCAGCATAAATGGCTGAGCCATTTCGTAAAGTTTCACATATTTTTGCTTTATATTTATATTAGTCCAAAATTTATGTATTGTCAAATTTTTAATAAGCGTTTTTGCTTCAAGATCGGACAATAGTTCAGCAAGCTCATCTTGTATGTTGATGTCGACGTTATCAATTTGCGCCAAAAATGGCGCAATAATCCAATAAGGGATGTCGATGTTTTCCAAATCAACAAAGCGCAGTTTAAAATCGTCGCTTAATTTTTGAACATGATTTGTATATATTTCCAAGTCTTCTTTTATTTTTAATTGTTGCAGATTTGAAAAATACTTATAATCCTTACGTAGCAATGAAGATCTAAATAAATTTAACTTTACTTTGAAGCCTAACAGTATTGTCCGAGCTTGGATAGTTGTTACATCTTTTCCTTGAAGTTTTGTTTGAACGTCATTAAATTTTCCAAATAAGTCTGCTAAATAAAAATATGTTTCTTATTGTTTTGGAGTTCATTGCTTAGAACAGGATTTATTTCGTTCAGAAATTCTGTCGTGGAGTCAAATAAATTGACGAGCCGTTGCAAGCATGCACCTCTAGACAACCATCTAACCTCGGTGTGCAGAAGTAATTGGTTAAATAACTCATTGTTTTCCTCACAAAGTTTGGCAAATAATCTTGATTTAAGAGGTGGAGCTTTAATTTGATTAATAGATTTAATACAAAACTGTAAAGCTTCATGTAACTCTGAACTCAGATATTTTGCTTCTAAGTTGCGTCTATGCAACACACAATGAATAGTACGAATACCGGGCACTTTTTCTTTGAGGCATGTAGCAAAACCTCGGTAACGCCCTACTATAGAAGGTGCGCCATCTGTGGCTACTGCTATTATATTTTCAAGCGGAATGTCATATTTATTTAAATATTCTTGTAAACATCTAAAAATTTTCACTCCCTTCCCATCGGTTTCAAGATATTTAGCAAATAAAAATTCATCAATGACTTCTACTTTAATTTTACTGAAATATCTAACATACGCCATAAGAATAGCAGAAACGCCAAAAACAGATTTATCAAGTTGTATAGAGAACTTGCAATTTTTTAGCTCCGAAACTACTGTGTTTTCTATTTCTTCGGCCATTTCGTCAATACGCCGTTTTACAGCAAAGACTTTAAAACATTAGTAGTCTTTTTTCATCACATTCTCAATGACGTCTTTAATTGCAGGTACTACAATTTCTTCTGCAATTGTGTGGGGCTTTCCCCTCTTTGCTATATTAAGCGAAATCTTGTACGAAGCAATTAATCCTCCTTCATTTTCAATTTCAGTAGACTGTTTCATAAAACTTTTTAGAGTTGGTCGACATTTGAATTTTTCTTTGAGTTTTTTGAAAATTTATGATTCTTCAATTTTTTTATCTGAATGAAGCCTTTCAAGATGATCTTTCATTTTTGACGGTTTCATGTATTCATTTCCAAAAGTTTTTTCGCATATAAGACACATAGGAATAGTTTCATTTGTCGGTGAACAAATAAATCCAAATTTTAAGTAATCCAATGAATAATACCGACATTTCTTTTTAGATACTCAAGCTGTCATTTTTAAATTAGAGTTCTGTAAATAAATTAAAATTAAGTTGGTATATTATACTAATCCACATAATTAAAGCTTACCTTTTCACAAGTAACAATAATTAAAATTGATATCAAAACTAAACGAATAGTTTTATAGAAACAATAACTAATTATCCAATGGTAGATATAATAGTAGTAATAATGACACTACAAGCATTTAATACTGTTCACAGTTCAAAAAGATAGCTGAAAATGCATATGATATTTGCGTTTGTAGCATCCAGTGTAGAATTGGACAAGCGCACATATGCATCTGACTCATATGCAAGGCTCGTATGGTTTGCGATGGAGACAAAGGGCGAACCACCGACACGATGCGTAACTGCCGTATAAAAAAGAAGAAAACTAAAAGAACTAAAACCACACAGATAAGAAGATAGAAAACGGAGTACTGAAGATTCCCTTCGCACTTAATGCATAGAAAGCCAACGGCAGTGTCGTCGCTCGCCAAGTCATCTCCAAAGGCTCCTAATTGGTTGATGGGTTCGCCAGCAAGAGACACGGATAAGCCTCAATCACTCTTCTGGCTACATACTATGAGTCGTGCAAATTACAAACTGGTCACAAGGTCAAGTTGTGACGTCACGGTATACATACGAAAACCCATAAGGAAAAAAGGGGCAGATTGTTTTCTGATTTATTATTTTATTTTCTAATATAATATTAAGTCAATTATAAAAATATTTTAAATTTTTACGTACGCAGTTAGATATGTGTGATTTGCGTATTAAGAACTGTTTTTCCTTCGAGTCCCAATAGACCCCCATTCGACCCCTTGGGTCAGATAGACCCCATACTGTTGTTAAGTAGACCCCTAGGGGTCTATATAGACCACTTTGGTGACCCCTGCCGTAGAGTGTCTGATTCTTATTTTCTGGGTTCGAATCTAGAGAATTCGATTTTGTTCTTTTCTGTTTATTTTTCTCACCCGTAAATTAATTCTCTCTTCTTCAATGATTGAATTCACTTGCTGCATCCCCACTGATCTGAAATTTACCTCATATATATTTTTTTTAAATCAAAAGAATGTTTCTATTATTTTATTATTAAATTAATTATTTGTTAATAAAAAGTATATCGCCTATTATTTAGGATAAAAATACGTTCTAGAAACATTTTTAATCTAATTGTACGTAACAATTGATTGATTAATGAAAACCTGAAAATAATTTTATTATTTTAGATTCCTAAAAACTATCTATTATAAAAAAAAAATGATTTTTTTTAAAATCAAGCATCAGAATAGTTTTATGCGTTTTAATGAAAATTATTTCTAAATTTTTATCCTAAATAATAGGCGATATACTTTTTATTAACAAAGAATTAATTTAATAATAAAATAATAGAAACATTCCTTTGATTTAAAAAAATATATTAAATTAAATCCATTATCAATAAATACTAATAAAAAAATTCTACAGATAGCTCTTGAAGCGTTTGGATGTTTGATTAAACATATGTAAGTGTTAAAAATCCACTTTTTGGGGAAAACTCAGTTATATGGTAACATTCACTGAAAAAAACATTCAAAAAGAAAATAATACTATTTGATAAAAACATTTAATTTTTTTAATTTTAATTTTATAGTTTTTCATTCCACTCTGTATTAATTAAATTATTTAAACACGTATCTGCGAAAAAAAGTATATTATAAAAAAATAACATATTAATTATTTTCTAATAAAATTGATTAAAAATGCTCATTTAGCAATTAATTGTGACATACCATTTGCTTACATAATGGCAGCACTGAAAATGAAGTAAATTTCAGATCAGTGGGGATGCAGCAAGTGAATTCAATCATTGAAGAAGAGAGAATTAGTTTACGGGGGTGGGAAAAATAAGCAGAAATGAACAAAATCGAAATCTCTAGATTCTAACCCAGACGTAAGAATTAGACACTCTGCGGCGTAGCGGAAGCGACGCGCTATCCAACCGCGCCACCCGGACCCGTAGCGGAAAATGAAAATAGGCAAAAATAATGAATGGGATGTTCAAATTGAAATTAATTTTTAATTGGAGGGAATCCACAGGATATTCGCATAACGATTGAAAGATTTCGATTGAAGATTACATTTAAATGTATTGCAAAAAATTTATTGATTTTTGATATTTTAATAAAAAGCAATTAATAATAAAGAATATATAATATGAACATAGCTTTTTTCCCCCTAAGGAATTCATGCCTATTTAACTGACTATTTCCAAAAAAAAATTTTCGAAATGGGCAATTTTTTTTGTTTTTATTACGGAATTATACATTAGGCATTATTTTAAATTAAACTATAAGTTTTATGAAAGAGAACAAAAATTTCGATACTGTTAAATATTTTAAATGAATCTCAGAAATGCATTGAATGCATTTTATCATCTTAATCTGACATATATAGTTATTTAATTTTGAAAATTATATAAAGAAAAATTGACGAAAAATTTTTTTTTTCACTCGCATTTTTTTTTTACTCGCCAAAGTTACTGATTTCCCCCTGTTTAAGGCAGAATTTTTTAGTGTAACCCTTGAGTTAGATGCGCTCGACGGCGAAACAGGTCAAAAGTCTTTGGCGCAAAGCTAATTTTCGACGCCAATGTTTGGCGAAATGTAAAATCGCGTATTTTAAATTATTTTAAAAATCATTACCTTCATTTTTAGGGCATAATTTTTACGTAGATGGTCTCAAACATCACAAACTATTTGCAAAAACAACGTCGTTTTAAATAAAAAATGTACAAAAACTAATGTTTAAGTTATTTCTCAGAAAAACAGCAGTTTACGAAAATCACAAAATGTTTTTTAAAATCCGTAATTTTGAAGCAATATTTTCAATCTTCGCATATGTTACGTATAATATTGCTTTACCCACGGAAAAAAGGTTTTGTGAGATTACCTTCAGAAATGACGAAGTTATTCAATGTGAAGTAAAAACTGGGACTACTTTTTAAAAATTCTTTAAAAAAAAGTTTTGGGAATTTTATTTTTTAAATGAATGGATCTAAAATAGAAAGGCTTGAAGTTAATTAGTGTAGAATATCGGTTTAATAACACGAAAAGTAATTCATACCCAACGATTTAGAAATAATTTTCATAAAAACGCATCAGTTTTAACACTATTTTAAAAAATTCGAAGAAAAAAAAAATAGAAAATATCGTTATTTTACAAAAGAAATTGTACCGTATCGTTTCGAAATAAATGATCTTTCCGATTCTGTAATTATTTTTTGTCTAATTTCAACACCGAAAATTGGATGAGAATTTTAATATGGTGGAAAACGTAAAATTACCGCTCGACCGAAACGGAATGGAAGTTCCGCCAAGTAAACAACCGGCAGGGGTAAAACAATTAGGCGTTTTAAGGTTTTTAATTAATATCTTTTTAACTAATTACAATATCGGAATATAAATGTGCAATACGGCTTCCCCGGAAAATTCCCGATCTTTTGGTACCTTCCGCGACTTTCTGCGTCGTACGGTTCGTGAGAAGATAGACGCACATACATAGATAGATACGTTTGTTACCTTCGAATTTTAATAGTGTAAGAAGATACTTATTTATGGTTGTATTTATTCGTTTTTTAACTCTTAGTGTAGGAATTACATTTGTTTTTCGAAAAAATCACCCTAAAAAAAATGCTTTTTCTAATTTTTATTTTTCCGATACGAAATGTTGAATTTTAGGTATGATACATTCCCTTGCCAAGTTGTCCCAAATGATGATGGTGATAGCTCCTGTCTCTTCATTTCAATTTCTTATTTGTTGTGTGCAATCCAATATTATTGTTCGTCGGGCTGTTCATTTATTATCAACAACTGGAATAGATTTAAGGTATTTACACTTGATCATGAATTGGACAGCTACTCATCTGGCGAAGCGTATAAAACTGCCATGTTGAACCCTATGACTTACTGCTCCGCTTGTGGGTTACAGACTGTCTGAACTCTGTTCTTTCGGTTTCCAGATTTTTCATAAGGGATATCTCTGTGCTGTATTTTGGTGAGAATTTTCAAACTGTGTTAAAAACATGAGGTTTAGTGGCAAAAACTTGGAGTGGTGGACACTTTGATGCCTATAAGTGTGTTTCTTCTTATAATGAAGAATCGAAATTTTTGAAAGCAACACTTAAGTCATCAGAAACTCTTAAGCTGGGAAAGAAATGACTATACTAAATCTAAAACCAGAAATAGCATAGAAGAATCAAATGTATACATGTAAAGGTTAAAATGAAAATAGAATAATAAACCTGACACAGCCTTAAATCAAAATAGGTACTACAATATGAATACAATTGACTACATACAAAATAAATCAAAAATTTTTAAGCTGAAAAGAAATGACAGAATTAAATCTAAACCCAGAAATGGTTCGGAATAATCATACCAAAAATAAGGTAAAACAATATATATTAAACTAATTTAGTTATTGAAAAAACATATAACAGGTTTAGCTGGAAGTCCGATGCATCTTCCTATCAGAATACAGTCTTAACCGTTTGGGTCCTAAGCAGTAATAAAAAAGATTCTTGCATGTTTTTATATTAAACAAGATATCAATCATTGGCATGGCCAAGTAACTTTAGCGTGTTTTTCACGTTGTATTTTACAATAATACAACTAATGAACTTTTTACTAAAAGAAAGTAGTGTGTGTGTGTGTGTACTATACTTAAAAAAAATGTAATTTAAATATGATTTGGCTCATCTAGGGCACAAATGCCGAAAACCCGAGGTCAATCGGTTGCTTATTGGCTGAGAAAAAGGTGCGACAAAATATGGAACGAAGACGAAATTTGCGTCCTAATAGCGCTTTTTTTACTCTTTGTGAAAAGCGCGCTAAAAAAGAATTAGTCGGATTTTGGTGGATATAGCATGATTTGCTGAACGATAATTTGGCTGTGGTGATGCTAATACGTAAGAATACAAAGGCTAATACAAATTTTTATTTATGTATGAGGTTTTCTTTTTGTTAAACTGAAATTAGGGATACTATCAATATACAGTTGTACTTGGGCTATGTATAGCGTGAAACTAAGTCATCACCTGAATATCAGTCACCGCAGTCAAAGTGGCTCTTTTTTTCACCAAAATTTGATTTTTTCCATATAAGACACATAAGAATCTGTTATTTTGATATTGTGGTGCAAATTTTGCTGTGATAACGCCAATACATAAGTACCCTATTCCTTAATTGGCAGATTCCACATTTTTCCATTGTAACAAAAAAAGTAGAAAAATGACTCAATTCAAACTAATTGAGATCAACAGATTGTCAATATTGTGATTTTAAGTTAGAATTTCTATTCACGTATAAGATTTTGCTTATGGTAGTTTCATCAAATCTGAATTTATTTATCTTTTGGTTTGAATTAATATTATAATTTCTATACTATGTGTAGGTTACTTTTATATTTGTTTCTTTTATTTCAATTTTAAATATTTAAGATTTTCTGTTGTGTTTTTTTTTGTTGTTGTTCAAAATTGTTTATGGCAATTTTATCAAAATTAAGGCTTACTTTTTTGTTTTAGATAACGTTTTAATTTAAATGATGTTATAATTCCTATTTCAGTGTCACAGTTTTATTTTTCTGAACTATCCTTTTCTTGCGTATCATTGTTGGTACAGTAATTATGTGATAAAAAGACTCACAAAAGTCTATTTTTCAGCCGAACAATAATTTGTGAGACCTTTTGTAAACAGAATCATAGATCATGATTACCTATTCATGACACAAATATCAAAGGGGTTTTTTTTTTACAATCAATGAAATTACACCTTCACTTCTTACCAGAATTTTTTTTGTCATGTCCATTTGTTCACACAAAAAAAAAAAAATCTGTTAGAAAAATTATGGATGCGATTAAATGTTCAAAGTAATTTTCCTTCTGACAATCAGTTCTTCATGCTGATTGTATATATACATTTTTTACACATAAATGTTACATGTTTTACATATGTATGCCAATTTCTGTCGGTGAAGATAAATATTCATCCTTCCTAATAATAATTATTCCTTCATCGGCATATTGAATATTTTGTTCAATGTAGAAAATATTGCTCAAATTTTGTATAACGGAAAGAAAATGACACTGAATTCAAACTAATTGCTATTAACATGTTGGTAATATCGTGAAGATAATGTTTCCTATTTATGAGAAACCAGAATGTTTTTGTGTATCGCTGTTTTTTGCCTTTTGGTTTCTATGACCGAAAAGAACTCATTTTTGTTTTAAATGGAAAAAAAAAAGCATAATTTTTTTTTATCAAAAAACTATTTGCTGGAACTATGATAAGGTGACCTTGAAATAATGTTTTCATATTTTCTTTTGAATTCCATTTTGACCAGATTTTTCGTCATGACTTAACTTTGCTTCTGGCAATCTTGCAATTCAGAAAACTGTTTCATTTGTGATCGTAAAAATTTTTGCACAGAAAAAAGATGCACCTTGAAAAGATTTTTTCATATTTCCCTCTGGATTTCTTTAAAATTCAGTGTTGAAATGATTTTATGTTTCATGCTATCATGGTTTAACGTTGCTTCTGATTCACATAGTTTCTTGGAGATCATATGCATATTTTATTTTATACTGTCCATATAGGATATATATATTTCAATTATCATTATAGTTATTTATCATTTATGTACTCATTCTTTTGCTCTTTGCAATCAAATAATTTTTTTAGAAATGTTGCAAAAAAGTATTGTTTCAATAATTAATTTTTTAGCAACATGGTTATTTGTTTCATTCAGTACTGTTGTTTGCTCTGAACTATTTCAACGGGGACCTGTTTTAGGTAGATTTTGATTTTAGTTCATACTAATTAAATGTTTTAGTATTTAATTACATCTAATACTGTATATTAGATGTTAGATAGTATTATATGAGGTATGGGTGCAATGCTAATTTTTATTCAGTTGAAGGCTTCCTAATATTTCTTATTTATGATAGCATTTAGTGAAACAGTTTATCATTAATTTTTTTCTTTCAGTTCATCTATTGCAGGTTATTTCACCCATAGCAGAAACTCATTACTGCTATCACTTTTCTGTAATTTTTATTTATATTTACATTCATTCATATCTATTTACTCTTTAGCTTGATAATTTTCTCTTACATTAAAATATTTGTTTTTGTTTAATTATTATTTACTTTGAGGCCAAATTGCAATTTGCTTAAAATTATTTCTAATGTAAACATTCATTTGAAAAAAATATTTTTAATTTTTGGTTATACTACTTTTTACACAGGGTTTTACCCTCACTAAAAAGATTATAATTCTATAATAGATAAATTTTTGTTTTTAAAACTTAACCCGTGCGAAGAACGGGCATTTCAGCTAGTATGAATATAAGTGTGTGGGGAAATTTTTTGCGTGTGATTTTGAGAGAATTGAAATCAAACAATAATTAATGTTTAAAAAGCCACGCTCACATTTAAAATTCTCTTCCAACCTCTGTATAATCTCTTTGAATTTTATAACCATATAGATATCTTGTTCAAAAAATGCATCAAACAGGGGAATAGATATTCTTACATATCTGAGGTAAAGCTTTTAGCATTTACAAGACAAAATTTATTGAACTCTTAATTTTTTCTTTATCTTAACATTTTTAATTCTCTTCACTTGATTCCCCATTCTCAAACATAAGTAAATTTTTTATTAAAGTAGCCTTATTTGTCTCAATATCCATGGAGAATAGATACTACAGAACAATACTTTTGTGCTTTAACACAAACACGAGAAATCTAATTTTGCAGTAAATAAACCTTTTTTCTTTACATTGCATTTATATATATAAAGTTTTACAATATTTTATAAATTATATTCATATAACAAGTAAAACAGTTTCATATTTTACTGTCCAAAACAGGATCTTAAAATTAACTGCACTCAAGGCAGTAGAGACAGCTTTTTTTTTTTTTTACTAATACCGCACTTTGAAGCTACACTCGGGTTATGTGGCCAGGGAAGCAACCATTATTATTTTGTATGACAGTCTGGGGAAATCATAATTTAGCTTTTGTATAAAGAGTTTTCAAAAATCTTCTACTGTGCTGCATGTTCTATGAAGATTCCATCATGATAGTTATTTTTTTGTGTGTTTTGATTGTAAAACTAGTTTTTATAACACATATGTAATAACTTAAATTGATATCTACTCATTATCCTATTCTGCTTTATTATAACATCTAATTCATAAATTCTAACACCTGATTTAACGCACGCGCGAAACGCGTCTCAATTTATCTTTTTCTAAAGCATTAAAAACATGTTGGTTTATTACTGATTCTTTAGACCATAGTTTCTCAATTTTTTTTTTGTCTCATGTACCCCTTGCCATGTTTTTCAGTTTTGGGTAGACCCTACTTACCTAATATCGGAACTGTCGCAATTTTTTCAAAATGCCTTTTTGACTGCTGGGTCAGAACTACCAACTTAAAAAGTTTTGTTTCTAACTGTAGTGAAGTATACTGTTTAAAACTTAACACATTTATGCAAAAAATAACTGAGCAACAAGCAAATGCTTTTAATGGGTGGGATGAATCTGATATTTTAATAACAAATTTTCAACATTTGGCATCATTGTTAGGTTTAACCCTATATCTCCTCAGTTAGTAGTGTCCAATCTTTCTTTTTTTCTTTCTGTTTTGGAGATTGGCAACTGTGCTGAAACTCCTTCTATTTAGAAAAAGCACGAAGCTATTCTGATTAGTTCCTTTTGTAATCTGGCTTTTTTTTTCAATGTGGCCACATGAATTCATTGCCTACTGTGGTATTACCATATATATAGTCAAAGCATTATCAAATCTAATTTCAAAGCCTGAATAAAGGCCATTTAAAAGTTGGAACACAGGTTAAAACGTCATTATCCACGCAGATTGTCTGTGTCAAATTGAGAAACTGGTAAAATTCATCTAGTGCCTATATTACACTCCTTTAGCTCAATTCTGGCAAGAAACACTGAAATTATGGTCCTTGTTTTTATAAAATTTATGCCGTTGCCTTGTAACTGCACATTAACCTCATTAAATTTAGTAAATCTGTTAAATAGGTAAATCCGATTTTCCCTTGATTAAATTTTCTTTTTAAGGTGGACTTCTAAATGTACTGAAAAGGTCAGGGTACTTTAACTTAATGAAATCACATTATTTGGATATGAAACTTTTGTTGAGAACGTAAATTACTCATATAAATCCACCTTGAAATGTAAAAATGTCAGAAATGGTCTAGAAAATTTTTGAATTACGAAAAATACATATATCTTTGCTTCCAAAATGCTCGGACGCCATGTTTGGAAGCTTTATTGTAATGACTGCAGATAGCGCTAAGTGTATGCAATCTACGTACAAAACTTTTAAAATATTACTTTAGAAGAAAATTGAGCATAAACTGCTTAAATACACATTAAGAATACTTTACTTTATTGAGTTCAAGTATTCCGTATACACAAATATAACTGAATTTATCTATGATATTACAAAATGTATTATAACACTATAGTAAAATAATTTCAAGTCATGTAATAAAAATCAAACTTTTTAAATTGCACCGACTTAAAACTGAGAAAAAATTAGATGTTATACGTACAAACCTGGGGGTTTCTAATTTCAGTTTGTATCATTATTATTTTTATAAGTGTTTCAAAACTTTTTTGAAGGCATCATGATAAGATTAGGCTGAGTAATCTCTGTCATCGTATATATATAACAAATGCTATCAATTTTATGTAAAACATATTTTAAATATTAAAAAAAAAATATATCCTCATATAACATATTTAATTAAAGTAGTGTTTTGATACAGTGTACATAATTTGGATAAAAACATTTTCTTAAATTAGATCTTTAGAGGCATTATTAATCTTTGTTTCATGCCTTTAGAAACTAACTGTGTTTTTCTCAGACTTTTCAATTTTGAGGATATATTTCTCCCAAGGATTTTTTCTGTTCAAGATAATATTGAAAAATTTTTGTAGAATTTATATATATATATGTTCTTTAAAATTTAGTATGGATTTCGGTCTGAGAGCACTAGTTATTTTTTCTAAAAATCTTAAATTAATAGTTTTAAAAAATTTGATATATTTTCCATAGCTGTAAAAATAATTATTAAAATTCAACAAGGAATTTTTAGTAGGGAATATTAGTTTGAAATGTTCAAATCCATACTAACTTTTGTTCTCAATAATCTTAAGAAACAGAAATCACTGAAAATAACTAAAAAACTTTAAAAATTGAGTATTTTACAAGAAAAATTTGTAATTTTTAAAATTAAGACCGGTAAAAATTTTTTTATTTGAAGAATAAATTTAATAATATAATCTAAAAAGAAAACACAAATTACTTTCAATATTACTGTCTTTAAAACGGGCACTGTGTAGCTTTAACATCACTACTCAAACTACTAACATATTTAAAGCAATCCATTATTTTTTCAAGAGCGTACCATGCCCAACCATAAATATAAAGATAAAGGAGAAAAAAAAACGGAATTTAAAAATTGCTACAAAACACACACACACACACACACACACACACACACACACACACACACACACACACACACACACACACACACACATATATATATACTAACCGTTACCCACCCGCTTCGCTGGGTATTTCATGACGTTTTATAAATATATACTGTTTATATATATATATATATATATAACTCTCGACTCTTGATATAAAAAAAGAACAGGACTTCTAATTTGTATTTTCTAAAAATTTTAAAAATTGAAGTATAGAAGGATGTTTGTACCTTCGTACCCTATAACCAAGTGGATTTCCGCGTAACCAATTTTTGGTGGAACTCTACTCCATAAGCATGCAAGACAAATTTTAAGTCTAAGTCTAATAGAGTAAAAACGAAGTTTTTATTATCAATTCCTACCGTAATTCCGTTGAGAAACGTTCTCCAATATAACCGTTCTTAACGGATTTCAATTTAACAAATGGAAAATGCAAACCAAATTCCACTATTATAGACCTTGTATTTCGAAAAAAGGAAATTTTTTTGTGTCAATACACCCCAGTAATCCCATGCTCCCGCAGGAGTTGATTTCCTAAAATACATTCTTAGTAGATCCCTGTTCAACAAAAGAAACATGCTTAACCAATTTCAAGTATGTGGGTCTAACAATTCAAAAACGGGATTTTTCCCCCATAATTCCCCGTGACCTCTCGCAACCCTCCTTGGGGTTTATTTTCGTTTTAATGGAACTCTGTTCCATGAAAGGAACATGCCCACCAATTTTCAAGCAGGTAGGTATAATAGTTTAAAAAACGGAAATACTTATATCCATTACGCCCCTTAATCCCCCGAAATGAAACTTGTGGTTTAATTTTAGCGAAATCCATTTTGTAGCGGTTCTCTACTCTGCGAAAGGAATCTTTTACCAAATTTCAAGACTGTACGTCTAATAGTTTAAAAACCAATTTTCATATCTGTAGGTTGAATAGTTCCGGAGATATCGTGATTAGTCAGTCAGACAGTGAGTCGTTTTTCTCCTTTATATATATAGATAGATATATAACCCAAATTTGCTGGTCTTAATTCAGTAACAGCTTTAGAAATCATAATTGGTATCCTTTTTAGTCCATTGACTTTTTTGGTTTCTTCCATTTTTATTACACTATATATATATATATTCATATATACACGTATATATATATATATATATATTCACATATACACGTATATATATATATATATATTCACATATACACGTATATATATATATATATATATATATCGTCTCCCTCCACTACTTCTTTCTACAAAAATAAAACTTCGGAAATTATATTTTTCTTCAAGTATACTGAAAGATATCTTCAACTGAAGATATACTAAATTTTTCTTCAAAAAATTTAAAATCCCTTCCCTCTTCTTAGCCCGATGGACTTTATTTTTGATATCCAAGACAACAATCATTAACATGCTCGTGAATTCACTGAAGAACTGCCTCTGTAAATCATGAGTCTTATTAAGATAATTTCATGAAAAAATTGATAGCAACATCAGATTTCAAAAGCGCACTACTGTTCTCCACACCGCTCCTCTGGGGAATTTAAGCATCGCAATCGTGTCACTAGAAAAGAAGATCAAAGCGGTAAAAATTCAAAATAAAAGAGCCGATCACAAAAATGCACCGATTTTATCTCCGCTTATAATCGGCCACACTAAAAATAACATTATGAGAGTACAAACGCAGACTATATACAATAAATATTCTGAAAACGTTGCACGTAGGAAATAAAAAAAGGAATCTTAGCTTGAAAATTAATTCAATGAATATAATAATTTAATTGAAGGCTGTGAAATTTGTGTCACATTTTCATGAGTATTGAAAACACTGGCGGAGCTGCTCCCTGTATCATCTTTGAGGGCCCTCTCTAAGGCCACCCCCGCGATTTTTTGCTTACACGTTTGGGTGCCCGCCCTCAAAGCTTGGGGCCCCGTATCATTGATATGCGGTAACTATGCCCCTGATTGGAAATAGCATTAATTTGTAAAACAAGAAATGGAATGCTGTTAAAAAAGGACTGACAAAAAAGTGCTCTAGTTAATAATTTTCTAAGAAAAATGACATTTTCTTTTTAAAGATTCAAATCGAAACTTTATTTCCATAATAAGCATCATTCTATGACAATTTCAAATACAATTTGTATCTAAGAGAGATATGAGCAGAAAGAAACTTATTAAAATTTCGCATATTTCTATCAAACAAAGAGAATTAGATCGATAAATAAATAAAGGTAACAAAGATAAATAAAACAAATATATCCCCTAAAATTCGAAAAAAAAAAATACTTTTTCTAAATTTCAAATAAAGATCTACCAAATTCTTCGTCGAAAAATTAAAACCCCCACCCATATTTCGTTTCCCTTCTTATTCTTATGGGCATTGTTTATGATACCTAAGACAATGTAGACGTATTTGTCAAGAGACAATTTGATGATTTTATAGAAAAGTTGAAATTAATTACATGATTTCTAAACTACAATACCAATTTCCACAAAAAGGGATAAATGTCATCCGAAACTAGGAAACAGTAAAATTCTACAATAGAATTACCTCAAAAATGTTGTACTCAAAGACCTACCCTGAAATACAATAATTCATGTGACAAAATATCAAGTGCATTACACTCAATTATTTTCCATATGAATGGGAAAAACTCACATAATAATTATACCCAAATTAAGCAAATATATCCTATGTTTTCCGACAAATCTAGACTGATTAGCCTCATCATTTCCGCAGAAAAATGTATTTTTGAGTAGATTCCAGAACTATATATACTTAGAAGTGCAATGCACATTTTAATACCTATCCACTAGCACAGCTTTCAAAAAAAAAATGTCCCCGCACCCAATTTTGTGCGGCAGTGTCAGAACCTTATTCAAACGTTGAAACTATTTGTAGAAAACTCTTTCCTTTCTTTCCTCACCCCCCTACCCGTTTGCCTCTCTTCGATCTGGTTCTTCAAAGAGCGCATGCGCTCTCATACCGACTACATCTGTCAATCATTTCTGAACCACACCCTGTTGCTATAGTAACGATAGGTTTCCAGAAAACAAAAATTATCTTTATGACGTCATCCGAGTTGCAAACAACGCCATCTGTTGGATAAAGCAGATTTGTGAAATTTCGAAGACGCTCTTAACGTAAAGTCACAATCTGATTTAGTCCATTGTAGGCCCCAAATTATTCTTTCACTAACCAGGACCCCTCACAAGTCGTCACAGACTACTTAGGGAATCGATACTTTAGACCTTGAATTTTGACAAATTGGCGATTCCAAGAAATATAAGATCATTAATTGGTTTTCATATGCCTTAGTAATAGGGATTAATATTCCCTAAAAAATGTCATTTCTATAAATAGCTAGCAATTCTTTTCGCCTAGACATATGTGACTAACTTTTTTAAGATACATTTCCCCCTGTATATAAAAACTTGATATTTGAATAATCCCTCTCTTATATTCTTGGCTTTGTATGAGAAGCATACTCGAATAAATGATGTGATCATGATCAAGCCTTTTTAATTTTGCGACCACTTAATCACTTCTAATCAAAATGTAAATCTTTCACTTGCAAATATATTGCATATATACACTTTATAGCACTTTTCTACAAATACTGATTTTAAAATTACTTGTTTCAACAAAGAACAATAAAACTTTTGTTAAGTGTTGATATTTTTGGAATAAATTAATCTTACACTATTAAAATTCGAAGGTAAACAAACGTATCTATCTATGTGCGTCTATCTTCTCACGCAGAAAGTCGCGGAAGGTACCAAAAGATCGGGAATTTTCCGGAGAAGCCGTATTGCCTATTTATATTACGATATTGTAATTAGTTGAAAAGATATTAATTAAAAACCTTAAAACGCCTAATTGTTTTACTCCTGCTGGTTGTTTACTTGGCAGAACTTCCGTTCCGTTTCGGCCGAGCGGTGATCCGACGTTTTCGCGACCATCTTAAAATTGTCATCCAATTTTCGGTGTGGACATCAGACAAAAAATAATTACAGAATCGGAAAGATCATTTATTTCGCCACGATACGGTATAATTTTTTTTGTAAAATAACGATATTTTTTATTTTTTTCGAATTTTTTAAAATAGTGTTAAAACTGATGCGTTTTTATGAATTATTTCTAAATCGTTGGGTATGAATTACTTTTCGTGTTATTAAATCGATATTCTACACTAATTAACTTCAAGCCTTTCTCTTTTAGATCCATTCATTTAAAAAATAAAATTCCCAAAACTTTTTTTTAAAAAAGTAGTCCCAATTTTTACTTCACATTGAATAACTTCGTCATTTATGAAGGTAATCTCACAAAACCTTTTTTCCGTGTGTACAGTAATATTATCCGTAACATGTACGAAAATTGAAAAAATTGCTTCAAAATTACGGATTAAAAAAAAAAAAATTGTGATTTTCGTAAACTTATGTTTTTCTGAGAAATAAATTAAAAAGTAGTAATTTGTACATTTTTTATTTCAAAGTACGTTATTTTTGCAAATAGTTGGTGATGTTTGAGAGCATTAACGTAAAAATTATGCCCTTAAAATGAAGGTAATGATTTTTAAAATACGCGATTTTACATTTAGCCAAACATTGGCGTCGAAAATTAGCTTTGCGCCAAAGAGTTTTGACCTGTTTCGCCTTCGACCGCATCTAACTCAAGGGTTACACTAAAAAAATTCTGCCTTAAACAGGGGGAAATCATTAACTTTGGCGAGTGAAAAAGTTATTTTTTCGTCAATTTTTCTTTATATAATTTTCAAAATTAAATAACTATATATGTCAGATTAAGATGATAAAATGCATTTCTGAGATTCATTTAAAATATTTATCAGTATCGAAATTTTTGTTCTCTTTCATAAAACTTATAGTTTACTTTAAAATAATGCCTAATGTATATATATATAAATTTTTTGACATATAAAAAAAATGCGAGTGAAACAGTTATTTTTCCTTTAATTTTCGTCAATTTTTCTGTATATAATTTTCAAAATTAAATAATTATTAATGTCAGATTAAGATGAAAAAAATGCATTCAATGCATTTCTGAGATTCATTTAAAATATTTATCAGTATCGAAATTTTTGTTCTCTTTCATAAAACTTATAGTTTACTTTAAAATAATGCCTAATGTATATATATATATTTTTTTTTTGACATATAATTTCATAATAAAATCGAAGATTTTGCCCATTTCGAAACTTTTTGTTTGCTTAAATTCCTTAGGAAAAAAAAAGCTATGTTCATATATTATATATTCTTTATTATTAATTGCTTTTTATTAAAATATCAAAAATCAATAAATTTTTTGCAATACATTTAAATGTAATCGTGAATCGAAATTTTTCAATCGTTTTGTGAATATCCTGTGGATCCCCTCAATTAAAAGTTAATTTCAATTTGAACCTCCCATTCATTATTGTTGCCTATTTTCATTTTTCGCTACGGGTCCCGGTAGCACAATCGGATAGCGCTTCGCTTCATTTACATCGAAAAGCGGATCGTGTCGCTGCGAGTTCGAATCGGGGGATCTCTTTTTTTTCATTTCTGCTAATTTTTCCCACGTAAATTAATTTTACTGATAAATACTTATTTTAACATGATCCTCTGTTATTTTAATGTACTTTTCATTTTTTTTCTCGCCTTCAAAAAGGTTTTTTTCTGATTTTTAATCATTCAAAGTAATTTCTATCTTTTTCAACAATTCCTAACAAGAAGCTTTCATTTCTGTTTATTTTTCCCACGTAAATTTTCAGTGCTGCCATTATTTAAGCAAACGGAATGTCACAATTAATTGCTAAATGAACATTTTTAATCAATTTTAATGTAAAAATATTAATAAGTTATAATTTTGTATTTTATAAATATCGATGAATTTAAAAGAAAATGATTTTAAAAAAGTTTATTGATATTTAGAATCAGCGATTAAAAAAATAAAATGCCAAAAACTATCTTTTTTTTTTAGAAAACAAAGATATTTTGCATATTTCATGATTTTTTCTAAAATTTATCAACATCGTTACTTTTAAATAAAAATGATTTTTAAAACTTTTAGAATCAGTGATTTTCAAAAAAAACCCAAAAACTTTTTTGAACAAATTTTAATAAAACACTCAAAATACTTAAATCAATCATTTAATAATTTCTTCTTTTATAAAGGTAATTGCATGAAACCTTTTTCCCCCGTGTCGAATATTTCAAAAAATTCTCACAATTTTACTTCAAAAATTAAAATAGTAGTGAAATTTTGAAAAATTTCTACTTTTCTGTCTTTTTTCAACATACATCTTTAAAAAGAATACATTTCACCCTGTTTGCCTATTCGAGAATTTTTGGTGACGGACCTCGAAATTTTCAACCATTCTCAAGTGACGAGGACGACACCTGAGCTTTCACCCATCTTTAATAATTACCACACCAACGCAAGAACAAATTTCGAAAAAGGGAGTTTTTATGACATAGTTAAAGAAATCACTCACATCGCGCGCATACACACACAAGTGCTATCGGCCTGAGGGAAACACGAAATTTCCATGAGGGTGAAGTTATTCACTCGGTAAAAGCCCGTGCAACGCCGGGCTAAGCGGAGAGGAAAGTAACAAAGAAATCAAAGTAACTTCGGAAAATAATAGTGGAAGTGCTGAATTTGTGAAGATTGAGTGAATATTAACGTCCCACTGTTCAGCTACATGAGGCCTTTTGGGGACGGTCCACGTAATTTTGAACCATGGTCAAGCGACGTGGACGACACCTGAGCTGGCACCCCCTCTCCTAACTACACCACCACACCAACGGGAGGACGTTTGTGCTCTCGACATATTTTACGTGCATCGCACCCCTACACTGTGGGTCTTCAGTGGTACTAGGATCGAGAATTTGTGAAGAGAAGGGAAAATGTTAAGCAACAAAGCCATGACACGCACTCACATCGTACGCGTGAAACCCCACAAAAGTGTTGGTGTTAGAATAAATGGAGGAAATTAACATGGGGATTAAGTTATACCCTCGGTATAAGCCTGTGCAACGCCGGGCCATGAAAGCTAGTTTGTCATATCAAGTAAAATAATTTAATCTATTTAGTAGAGAAAAACATAACTTTCATTAATATCTAAGTTTTTTTCTTTTGTTAAAATATCCTGAATTTGGATTCTAATGTTTAAACACTAAGTGAAGACCGCTATTCTTCATCCATTAAATAACTATTTGTGGAGCATCAATAAGTAAACTACACTCACTTCCAAAAGTTAAGAATGAAGATGTAAAATGCAAAAAAATCAACAAATACTGCTTTGATTGACACAAAATTTGGCAGTAAAGTGGCATATATATTTATACATAAAACAAAATCAATAATTATATACAGAAATGAAAACAGTATTAAATTTTTGTAAGTTATCAGATAATGTCATATTGGAGACTTTAACAGAATTATGTATAAAGTGAAAATAAACAGCATAAAATGAAAAAAAGGACATTAATAGGGTATGTGATCCCCCCTCATCTGAATGCAAAGTTTACACCCGACCATGCTTTCAATTAGGTGGTCAACCACCGCAGAATCAAGCAATCGCCATTCTTGTAGAGCAGTTTCCAGCTCAATAAGAGTGGCTGGAGGTGGGAAACGTGAAGATACAGCACGGCCGAGAGCATCCCAAAGATTTTCAATGGGATTAAGGTCGGGCGAATATGCTGGCCACGCCATACGCGCAATCTCTTCACTCTCCAGGTAGTCATTAACAATGTCAGCTCTATGGGGGACGTGCGTTATCGTCCATTAAAACAAAAGTAGGGCCAACTGCTGCAGCGTATAATCTCACAATGGGTTCTAGGACTTCATCTCGATACTGGACAGCTGTCACAGAGACCCGTTTAAAGATGTGGAGGTTGGTGCGGTATCCTAATGACATCCCTGCCCACACCATAGTGCTTCCGTCTCAGAATGCGTGATGTTCAGTGATGTTTTGGGGCTGATTGCATGTTCCTTGTTTACGCCATATCCTTATACGCTTGTCATCTGGCTCCAGAGCAAATCTTGACTCATCAGTAAACATGACATTGCCCCAGTCAGACACAGTCCAATTGCCATATTCTCGGCACCAATTTAATCGTGCCCCTCTTGATTGGACGGATATAGGAACACAAACTCGAGGTACCCGGGCATACAGTCCATTCATATGTAATCTTCGGCGTACAGTAGCTGCAGATATAGCCTTACCAATGGACGCTGGAACCATAGATGTCACACAAGTGAGGTCCCTCTGCGATTCCACTTGGCTACAATAGCAATATATCGATCTTCCGCAGGGGTGGTAACCCTTGGGCGACAGTCTACGGGTCTTCGGACAACTGTCCTGTGTGGTTTGGAATTGTTTCCATAAACGTGAAATTACAGAATTATGAACACCGAAGAAAAGAGAAACATCTGTGATTGACTGTCCTGATTCAATGCGCCCCACAGCAAGCCAGCGCTCAGAATCTTCCATTCGTTTTCTGGAAGTCATAGAAATGTATGTCCTGAAAACAAATTGTACGAAAGTTTTAAACGCCTTCTATCAGCACTTACAATCAACTTCTGTAACCCTTCATAAAGCTGGCTTCTTATAAGACTGCTCTTTTAGCATATTTCTTGGCATGAAAGCACGATTGGCTGTTACCTTACATATTTGCGTACTTCCATCTACCTCTGCAGCGAATTGCATCCTCTTCAATTCTGATTGGCTTCCAGAAATTAGCATTTTCCTTTCCATGCTTAACTTTTGGAAGTGAGTGTATATAACTAGAACACTTACATTTTAACCTCAATCATGAAAACAACCAATTATTTTATTACCAGAAATTGAGAGAGCACTTTTAGAATGATAATTTTCAACAGAAAATATATCAAAATAATAAAAATATTTCAGCTATGAGGACATTTTTAATACTATCTTTTCTGTATGATAAACAGAAATACCCGATTTCAAATGAAGATGCACATGAAAAACCAATGTTAAATAATTCTGAGTTTGGATTCTAATTTTTAATAAGTGAAAACAGTTACCCTTCATTCAGTAAATAACTATTAGTGGGCCATCAAAAATTAAGCTAAACTAGGATACTTTATTTACTTTAAAACAACAATAACAAAATAAATATAACTTTAATCATAAAACAACTTACTTTTTTACTACCAGAAATCAAAAGGGCTTTTAGAAACAGTAATTTTCAACAGAAAATAAAGATGATAAACAGAAATATCAGAGTTTAAATGAAGCTGCACATAAAAAAGCAATATTCAAGGCTTTTAGAAAAAAGTAATGCCCAAAACAAATATTTATTTTCTATGGTTTCACACAACTGTCAAAACCACAAAAAAAAAAAAAAAAATTACATCCGAATCACAGATAGTACACAGAACATTCTTTCATATTTTTGTAATTAATTCTACAAATAACACTTATTAAACTACTTTAATTTTTATTTTAAGGTCCCACATTTATTCAAGTTTCATTTTTATGACAAAATTTGGCAAATACATACATCAGAAGTTTTTAATAAATGATTCTGTAGATAAAAAACAAATACTTAACTAAATAAAATTGCAGGTAACTTGCTTACATTATAGAAAGCTGGATCAGGTTAAGTAATAGTACATTTAGAAATACTAAGAGGCGCATTGCCTTAATTACAGTTTCAATAAAGTATGTATGTTAAAAAATTGATTTTTCCAAAATAATTGCATATTTAGAGAAACTCATAACATAATTCACCAGTCATTTAATTAAAATTCAATAAAAATCATAAAAGTGCATTTTTTACAAAGCTTTTGAATGGGCTAAGAAACTTTCTTAGAATGTTTAGTAATAAAGAATTGATATATACATAATACAAAGCAATACTTTTTATAAAGCAATGACTACAAAAATCAGTAAATCCAATTTTAGTATTATATACATTAACATTAAATAATTACAATCCAGTAATTTGAAATGGTTGGATAAGTAATGATTTTACATCATAGTGACTTTGGTGTAAAACATTTTCATTAACAGGGGAAAAAAACTTTTTTTTGCATGTTTTAAATTAATAGCAACTATGACACAAGTACAGCAATTAACTTTGTTTTTTAAGTCCCAAGCAATATACTTTTAAATTTTAGAATTCTTAAAATAAAATGAATACATAGACTAGTATTAAATGATATATTCAACATGAAGTTAAATTTTATGAACACAATGATCTTAAAAAAACAGGTAAAATGAAAAAGTTGAATGATTTAACAAATATCTGATTTGAAATTATTTGCTGCATAAATGTGTAGCTAATACAACAAAGGTGATACAACACAACAGAAATGCATATATTTGATAAATATGCAAAATCTGGGAAAAAAAATGTGAAAATTTATAATGTTCACAATACATAAAATGATAAAAGAATTCCATAACAAGAATGCATCCATTCCATGCGTAATTTTCGCACTTTTTAAGTATTTTACACAGAAGCCAATAGCTCTTTGAATGAATACATAATAAATAACAACCAATTACAAAATGACATACTGTTAAGTTTAACAGTATGTTACTTTATACCAATGTAATTAAATTTAATAATTTTAACACTTCATATCATTTTAATTTAAAACAGTGAATAAAATTTTGAAATAGAAAATTTCCTCCCAACAACACATTTAAGTTTTCTTTTCTAATTAAAAGAAGTTCAATGTAGAACATAAGATAAAAAGAAATTACATATACACAGTAGTTTCATCAAAACATTGATGGAGGGGGGGGGGAATGATAATGTGCAAGAGAGGAAGATAAACAGTTCTAAAACATAGGAACTACATTTAAAAACAAAATTTTTAATAAATCCTTAGAAAAAAGTGAGTTTTGGAAACAGTACTTCATATCAGACTAGAATATTTCACACTACTAACTAAAAAACAAAAGGAGAAATCAATGACTAGCTATTACAATGCTCACATTTATGAAAATTACAAATATTGGTAATTGCAACAGATGTGGATCACACTCCATGAAAATCAGCTGCATAAGGAGGTGGGGCATACATAGCAGTATGAGGTGGTGCTTTGGTAGCAGTGTCATAATCCGGAGGTAAGAGAGCCTGAAATATCAGAAATATTCATACACTTATGGTAATAAAATTACATTGAACCCTAATTTACCTCAGGAAAAGGAGAAAATTATTCAAAATTATTTTAAATTTATGCACCATAATAAAATGTTTAAAATCCTTTAAAATAAATGATTCATAAATAAATAAAAAATATTGAAGAGTATACACACTATATCTAATTCATAAAGAAAAACAATACATTTAAGTATAGAGAAACACATTAGCATAGAACAGAGACGTGCAGATCTCAAGGAATAGTTTTCATTAAATAGACATATCTTGCACAATATTAAATTTTTTACATGACCAAAAACATCTAAACAGGTTAAAAATCATTTACATTTCTTGATACTTAAGAGAAACAATATCAAATTTTCAAATTAAATATGTTTTTATCAATTACACAAGTGAAAATAAAATTCAAGATGATTGTTGGGTAAAATAGAGAACAAACATGCAATTAGAAGCCAAAAACCTTGCAACTAGAAAAACATGCTAAAATCTGATAATTTCTAATTAATGCTCAAAACAAATTAGGGAATAAAATAATAAACTCTAAATAATGTAGTATTTTTAGACATAGTGATATGAAATCAGAGAACATACACTTGGATCAAATTATATAAGATATTCAATATTAATAACATACCACAAATGAATATTTAATATTAGAGACCATACTTTATTTATTAAGAGGTTATTAATATGCTTAAAATGAAGTATATGCAAAAAACAAGAAAAAAATCACGAATTTAAATTATTTACAAATATTTTTATGTATATCTTTCGACACTTTTTACATTTGAGTGAAGCAAAGCTTTTTGAATTTGTCTTACAACACTAAAAATTGTGATCTAAAAAATGAAAACCGAATTTAGAAAATACTTCTTATTACTTAGATTCAAAAATCTAATTATTATAAAATTATATATATTTTTATTAATGACCTAATATCAATATACATTAATTGCCACTCTGTCTCCTAAACATACGAAATTGGTATGCAATTTAAAACTTTCATGATGGGTTTTCCATTATGTATGAAATTATTAAATGGAAATTAATCATTGATACAAGTGTTAAAGAGAAAGAAATTACTTGCAATTGACAAACTATTCAGGGGCAATTTACAGTAAACATTAAGTTGATTGATCAAAGGATGTGTTTAGTTCTATATAAAAAAAATCATACATATAAGAACAGCTATCATTATTCAAAAACGAATGTTTTAATATGGTGGCTGTAAAAAAAACCCAAAAGAAATATGTTTTATAATTACCCATAACATCCACAATACAAAACATTTTGTTACACAGTCCATTAAATAAAGAACATGTGTTACTTTAATTTTACGAGAAATGTAAACAGTAATTATTAGCAAATAAAGCTCATATTTTTGTGTCATCAATGATGGAGATGACTGAACAGGCATTTCACTCTCTATGCCTTAACTGCATTAGTGTCTGAACAAGCATTCATCTGACAGTAGTACTGCAAACTTACTAATTAAGACTACTTTAATTTGGTTCTATAATTTAATAAAAAATGGACAAATTATGCATAAAAGAGGAATATAAATATCTCATCATTACATGCTTGAATATAGACATGCTAAGTATCCCAATGATTTCCTTATATATTCCCATTTGAAAAAATCTTACTCTTAATATTTAACAAAATAAAAAAAAATTAAAATAATTTTTAAATGTTCCATACCTCATTATCAGCCTCAATATAACTTTCAACCATTTGAGCCACATGAAGCAGTTTCAAGTACTTATAGCATGACCAAACAACACCCATAAAATAAGCCTGAAATTTAAAAAAAACCAATACAGTAAAATTAATTCTTTCAATAAAAAATTTGTTGTGTACATAAGAATCAATTTATTACAATGAAATTACTTAAAATCTTAATGCATCACAATAATTGCAAGCTGATTGGTGTTAATATTCATTACCAAAGTTTTATAAGATTTGTAAATAAATAGAAATTTTTCATAGATTTCTTTTTTGAAAATCAATACAAATCACATAGGGCTTCAATTCAGCAGCTAATTGGTGTAACCTAATATATTTAAATCACTAGAGTCATCAATATTAAATCTGAATCAAACAAATGCACTCTAGATTAATGTCCCCTAAAATAAGCTTTTATTTTAGATAATTGAGTGACATAGTGAAGGTAACATACACAGTCCAGTCACATCAATGTGATCACTTGTCAAAAGCCAGAATATCCACCTTTGGCACAGCAGACTGCTGTGAGACGTGCAAGAAGAGAGTCAATTAGGTTTTTGAAGATGTTCACAGGGATGTTGAGCCATGCCAACTCCAGTGCCATGACCAGCTAAACTAGATTGCATGGGTGAGGATTCATAACACGAACAACCCAATCAAGATGGTCTAACAGATTCTTGATTGAGTTTAAGTCAGGCGAGAACAGTAAACTCATCCCTGTGCTCTTTGAACCATGCACATACACTGCCAGCTGTATGACACTTCGCATTGTCCTGATGGTAGATGCCATCATCCTGAAGAAAAACAATGCACATATAGGAGTGGACATGGTCCTCAAGGAGATGCGTACTTGTATTGATCCAATTATGCTTCCACAATGATGAGCGAGTCCACAGAATGCCAGGAAAACATTCCACAGACCATAATACTTCCATCTGGACCATTCCAGCAATGGTTGCAGGGCATCAACTTTCAGAGGTTTCACACCGTATACAAAAACATCCATCTGTCTGATGGAGCATAAAGTGTCATTCATCAGAAAACCAGTCAGGATAAGTGCATGAACCAGGCATTGAACCAGGAAAACGTTGCTTTGAAGGCTCAGACGCAGCAACGTTCCAGAACATTAGTTTAGGAGGTACTGTTGGTAGCTTTTTGATTCATCTGGGCAGTTAGTTGCTCAACAGTAGCACGTCTATATGCCCGAATGCATCTCCTCAGCTGTGGTTCACCTCTGTCATCTATGGCCCATGGTGCACCACATTTTCCACATTGATTTTGGACAGTCCTATTTTGCCATGTATGGTGTACTTTTACCATGGTAGCACACAAACAGTTCACAAACTTAGCTGTTATGGAAATGCTTCCGCCCTTGGTCTGCAAGCCAATGATCATGACCTTTTGGACATCGGATAAATCGCTTCATTTTTGCATAATGCCCAAGATTATAATGCTTTTCAAATTTGATGGCAGTTTATCTGTGGGCATCTGGACTGTGAAATACAGTCCTAAATCCCATATCATGAAAGTCTTTGATGAGGGAGAGAGTGCAAGTTGGAAATTCACAGTCTGCGGCATGGCATGCAGGTGATTGGTTGTTGCGAGGAGATCTAGGCTTAGAGTTATCTTCTGGATGGGATGTTAGAAAATTTTGACCAGGGAGAGAGCTGAGAGGCTGCTCTCTGATTAATTGATGATGGGTGAGGATATAGACTCAGGTTGGCTGCCCAAAGGGTGTACAAAGTTATAGAAATGGAAAGTAGGAGGAGCTTGTCCCAGTGGGGAAAAACTTAAAGAAAAATATAAAATAAAAATTTAAAAATAATAAAAATTAAACAAATTTACTGAGGGTGCATTAATTAGGAAATTGTGATATACAGAAAAATTAAGGTGGGTTGTTAAGAGTCAAGAAGGATTCCTTGGCCTTTGAGTCTTATCATTAGCATTGTAGGCATTTAGATTAATCATTAAAATTATTAGGTATTTCGAAGAGCATTGAAAAAATTAATGGCTATTTTTTGAATATGTGCTTTGAAACTATTAAGCTTTGTGTGTCATCATTACACACTTAACGAGTGGCTTTGACGATCATACAAATAAATGAATTTTGCACAGTATTTAAAATATTAATATTAGCAACGTAGCCCCAGACAGGACAAACATATGCAATAATGGGATGTGTGTATGCATGACTGTAAATTTAATCTAAAAATACTTAATGTGAGAAATTAGGGGGGGGGGAGTTTAAACATTATTCTTTGGAACTTATTGCAAACATGCAATATATGTTGTTTCCAAGTTAAATGAAAGTAAAACATAACGCCAAGGTACTTACAGGGGGTTTGTTGTACATGATGAGTGGAGGTGGTGTGATGCGTTTTTTTAGTGAAGATAGCAGCACATGATTTTTCTACATTAATACTTATTTTCCATCAATTGTAGAAGGTTTTGAGGAGTTTAAGATGCTTGTTGATGGCAAAAGTGCTGGATTTTAAGATTTTGAAAGTGAGGATGGCCGTATCATCCCCGTACATGTTGATATTAGTAAGAGAATAGCTTGGGATATCGTTAATGTAAAGGTTGAACAGCAGGGGTCCCAAGAGAATGTTTTCCAAAGCCCTCACATGCCCTTTATATATGCTCAACTGCACTGTGCTGCCACATGCATTCTGTGATTGGTTATTTAACATCGATGTCGAAAATATGTAGTGGTCACATTAATGTGATTAGACAGTTTATATTATTGATGTTATCACAACTGGAATAATGATAATTAAAACACTTTTAAAGGAAAAGCAATATTTAATCACTAAACAGCAAAGGACTATTATAACACTTTACAGAATACTTTAAATAATTATAACTACTTTTTCATTTTTAAAAAAAATAATTTTACATATTGTTTTTTCAAAATACTTTAGATGAAGTTGCCAGATTTTGTAGCAAATATTTTATTTTTGCTTATTTTAATTTTGAAAAAACTAATTTTAGCTTTCCTTAAACAGTATGTAAATAAACAAAAGAATGAAATTTCCCAACAGGAATAAAATGAATGATATAAAAATGTGTGGCTAGTTATTGACAAATATGCATTCAAAATTTTTTTCCTGGTGAATTAATGTATGATTAAAGTGTTGACATTTTCCCTCTTTTGCTAATGTAATTTATAATAGGCTGTTTGTATCACTTTCCATAAACACAACCACTATTTCTTATTTCTTGTAAAAAGAATTAAACATTTATTTACTATTAGTTTCAAAACAAAACCTTTTCCTGCTTTTAAACTCATTTTTAAAGAAAAATCTATTAGGGAAAATAAAAACGTCTAAATAACTACATACACAATGAAAAAAGATAAAATATTCATAAAATAAATGAAAAAAGCATTATTTTTGAATAACAAATGTCCCCTAAAAAAGCAAATATTATACTTATAGGTCGGTGACAGCTGCGTTTCTCTGTTTTTAATATTTTCATTCTAATTATAATCAAATGCTTGAATTTAAGGCTCAAATATTATTATTGTTTGGAATATTAACTGCAACTTCTACTAGCTTTATATCTACCTTGTTTTGATAAAGTGATTTCTGATTCTATGCTCGCTCGTTTCTGCTTTTCACACTATATAGTATATATATAATAAGTTAAGGAAAAATATTTGTTTTTTTATAAACTTTTGAATGATGAATTCGACTGAATTTGTTAAAAGACCATCAGATAAAAGTCCTAAAAAAGGAAGTTTACTGGTAATATGCACACGAGATGCTAAGCTGTACACAGTGTGCATAAATCCCTAAACAACAGTGCATCTTTTATTGAAAATGATGATGGTTTTGACAGCTATAAAGTGCTTGACAAAAATATTACCATTACAAACATTCACAACTTTGCTTCTTGCAAAAAGTGTAGTGGAGATATTACACTAACAGAAAAATGTGTAAGAGGTTTCTCTAGTGTTTTCTCTATTGAATGCAAGAACTGCTGCGATTTTTATTTGTTTAGCAATTCAAAAATGTTGGGTGAACGGAAAAATATTCCTGAAATAAACAGACATTTTGCGTATGCAATGAGGACAATCGGACAGGGTCATGCAGCAATGACAACTTTCTGTGGTGTCATGGAATTGTCTCCCCCAGTTGCCGAAAAACCATAATAACGTTAAAAATAAATTACAATTGTGTAGTAAAGGAGTTGCAGAAGCTTCAATGCAAAGTGCAGCCTTAGAAGAGGTGACCTTGACAAATTCTTCTGATATAGCAATTAGTAGAGATGGAACAATGAAAACCCGTGGTTATTCTTCTCATGCTGGTGTGTATGCTGTCACAGGGAACAGAACAGGAAAGGTTATTGATGCGGAAGTGATTTCTTCTTACTGTAAGGGAAAGGAAGAAAAGGATCACTTGCCTACAAAAAGTGGAAAATTTTTCACGTTAAAGAATGTTTGAAAAACCACAATGGCTCAGCTGGCATAGTGGAGACTGTGGGAATGGTTCGTATATTTCAGCGTTCAACAAGTCATCGTTCTATGAGGTATACATCTTACATTGGGACTCCAAAACATTGCCATCTATTACTGCATCCAATCCATATGGATAAAATATCCCAGTTTCAAAAATTGAATGTGTTGGACATGTTCAAAAGAGAATGGGAACTTGTTTACGAAAGTTAAAACAAATGAGTTCTAAACTCAGTGCTGGTAAGTCAAAGTTGGAAAAGGAAGGTTGACCAACAGAAAATGATCTATTTAATTATAACGTACTATGGAAATGCAATCCGACAAAATAAAACATGTCTGTCAGATATGCAAAAAGCTGTTTGGGCTGTATATTTTCCTCTGCATTCAAGCGATGAAGAACCATTGCACAGTCTTTGCCCTGTAGGTCCTAATTCTTGGTGTATATATCAAAATCAATTATTAGGCAGTGTGGAAACTTTTAGCCACAATAACAAATTGCCAGTGGCAGTAATGGATGCCATAAAACCTGTATTCAATGATGTGTCACAACCTAAGCTCCTACAAAAATATCTAAGGGGTAAAATCCAAAATAATAATGAATCCTTTAACTCATTAATATGGAAGTTATGCCCAAAAACTTTAGGTTGTGGTAGAAAGATTGTTGCTATTTCCACAAATGAGGCAATTGTCATTTTTAATGATGGCAATCAAGGCAGACTAAAAATTAAGCAATCACCTGGTCTGACTGCTGATTTTGCACAGAAATTTGTTACACTTGCGGATATAAAAAGAATTCAAACTGCAGAGCGACATTTTAATATCAACAAAAAGGAAGTGCAACAGGCTAAGAGAATACTTAATACACTGCATTCATACCACAAATAATTTAATAAGTAAATGTTAATTAAGATATTGATTGTTTTTAAAGTAATATTTATAAAATTTGTAACTTTATTTTGAAGAAATGAATCACTTTGTTGTATTTTGATTGTTTTGTGGCTTTTGATATCATTTCGACGTTTGTACTGCATTGGTAAAATATATATTTTTAGTTATAATAATTTTAATAAATAGTTGTTTATTGACTAAATAAACTTCACATTAGTTTTAATTTACATTTAATTATTATTTGAATAACCAAAATAATAAATATATAAAGCTGTGGTGAATTTTATGTTTGTATCAATTTTCTCAGAATGTAATTTTTTCTCATTATGTGCATGATATTTTCAAAACCGTTCCATGCAAATTGATAAAATTTTTACTGGAGATTCTGACCATATTGTACTTAAAATGACAAACCAGTTTGAATTTTTAATGAAGAAATTTAAAATTATTAATAAAAAATAACAAATTTTTTTAAAAAATTTAAATGTTAAACTTTTTTTAGTTTACTGAAATATTTAAATCCGTGTTTCATGCTTCGTTAGTTTTAAGATAACAATTTCCAACACTGAGCAAAAATATCATCAAAAATATTGATAACTTTTTTTTATAAAGTTGCGTGCAATGCATATCACTTGCAAAAAGAGAACCAAAATTTCTTTTTGTAATTATCCAATTAAAAATTTATCTTAATTAAAAATGTGTTCGCTGGATATGCTTTAAGTTAAGTGATATCTATTTGTTTATTCCTCCAAAATTTAATTCCAGGAAACAATAATAAAAAAATTATAGGGCTTTAAAGTTGTAACAATTTTTGACTTTTTAAAAGATATATGACCCTTTAACAATGAAAATTAAGTATTAGAATAAAATTTAACTGCACCTTCAACAGCATGCAGACAACAACAGCAATCATTAAAATAGCACACAACCATTCTGGATTTAAATGCATCAACTCTTTTTGCATTGGCAGATCAGAAGCTTCTTCAAGCATTCGTCGAACATCAGGGACAGATGAAAAATATCCAACAGCAGTTAGAGTAGATATAATGAAATCAAACACTTGGAGACTAAAAAATGGCATCAAGTAGTTGGGTTTGCCCTAAAAAAGATCAACTTTGTTTAAGATTACAATTTTATTGGAAGCTATTATCAATAATTTTAAAAAAATTTATAAAGAAACAGAATTTAAAACTCATTTTAAATGAAATATAGCGTGAAAATTTTGATGCAATATTTCGTGAAAGGACTAAAAATTATTTAAATGAGGTGCTAAGATTGTATCAAATCTATTATCTACTATTTCTTAAAATATACTTTTACAAAAAAATTCAATTAAAAAGTTAATACCTGCGCATATGCATTAATTTAATATAAAATGTGTAAAAACACTATGTTACAGTTAAAAATAAAACTATTTACCCTAATAGTTCCATACAGCAAAAATAAGGTAAGAACCCCAGTGCAGACTGTGATCGCCAAAGCCACATGAACATCCTCTGTAAAAATAGCACATCTTTGTCACACACTGTTCAAAAATATATAAATATATATAGATAAAACAGACTTAATGTCATGTTTTTTATATACTTTACTTTTAGATTGTACATGGAATAGAAAGTTTTATCTCCTCTTTCATACAAATAATATTCATAAAAACAAATACTGAGCAGCAAGGGTGAAGGAAAGGAACTTGAACAACCTTTAAAAAAATATAAATCAACACTTTCATAAAAAGGGAAAGGAAATAGTTGGGTTCAGGGTATCTCTAAATGTAATCTCTGGAAATTTTTCACTATTGAAAACTATTATTTAATATAATAATCCAATACAAGAGAAAATCTAGAATAAATGACTGCAATTAAAAAAATTACAGTAAAATCCAGCGTATAACACACACCTATACTTTCAAGCTGCATTTTTCAATTTTAAGGTATGTTTGCCGTATAACGCCCACCCCCTTTATATGAAGGAGCTTGCAATGTACATGCACAATGCTATATTGTTTTAAAGCCCTTTATTCGAGAATTACACCATAATTTTGAAAAAAAAATAGTAAATCTCTGGAAAAACAACCCTTTAAGTTTACAAGGTATGACATTTCTTTAAAATAAACAGTATGCTGATGTTTGTAGAAGTCTAAGTTTTTTTTATGCACATCTCTTATTTTTGAAGGTATATTTTTTATACCTGGCATATAACACGCAACCATAAATTTTGATCTTATTTTTTTGTGCTGAAAGTGCGCATAATACATCGGATTTTACAGTAAACCAAATTTACACTTTACAAAAATACAACTAACGTAATTTCGCACGTATAGTCCGCGGACTATCTGTGTTTAAAAGGCGAATTTTTGAAGCTGCGGACTATCCACCAGTGCGGATAATACGCTGGTTGTTCACGGTTAAAATCGTTGAAATTTAAAAAACACGCTGTCATGAACTGCTGATGATCGGGATTTATAAAAGCCGGGATTGTTAGTGAAAGCGAGGAAATCACTGACAGTGAAGATAGTGATGCTGAAAATGAACTTTCGGACACTCTTCCCGAAAATATATTAGAACTGTTTAATTCTGATACCGATGAATCGGACTTTGAAGGTTTTCGTTAATGTAGTAGAATGTATGATTAATTAATATATGATTAATTAGTAAGCACTGTTTTTTATTTGTATTAAGCGTTTTATTTCGGAAGGTATATTAGTAAGGAAGTACTTTTTTTCTATTTATACTTAGTTCTTTGTTTCTGAAATACATTAATATTGCCGTATTAAAATAACGTAATTTCGGACGTATAGTCCGCGGACTATCCGGTGGTGCGGACTATATGACGATTTTTGAAATTTTTTTTATATAAAATCGTGTCTGCGGACTATATACGATGGTGCGGACTATACGTGCGAAATTACGGTAAAAATAAGAATGAAAATTATAAAAATTCTTTAAAATGCATTTTTATGAAATGAAAACTAAATCAATTTATGTACAATACACACCACTGACATATTTTTCCAAATACATACTTAATTGATGATGCCTCTCATGCCCAAATGCATAGTTAGCAGCAGGTCCAGCACTTATATCAGGTATCTGAGGACTATAATATTCGGATACAATAAGTCCATTAACATCATGAGGAGTTGCAGTTCCAGCTGCTGCCCAAGCAGTTAGTCGGTTTCTAGCCTCAGGATGGATCACAACACTGACCAATAAGGTTAGAGCCAAGAGATGCAACACCTAAAATCAGGAAAGAATTTCAATAGTTTGAAATACATGCAATTATATTTTTAAAAAGATTTTGAAAATATTTTCATATTTTTAATAGAAAACACAACACTATAAAAATTCAACAAGTCTCCACACAATAACTTCACTTTAAAAGTTTATATAAATGGAGAAAGTTCTTTTAAATTGAGTTTCTCACAGATGTGACACATAAATGATTGAATCACTTTATTAAGGTAGTATTTACTGAATTCTAAATATGTAAATATTAGAAATTTAAAAAAAAAACACATTTGAAGTATTTTACAGTTATGAACCATTGGTTTTTTTTAAAAAAAAAAGTAAACTTATATGTACCAAAGTACTTATCCATACAAATAGAAGAAAGAGCTTGTGTTTGCAACGTAACACTAAAACCAGAAGTATGAAATTTGGCATGTTGAAATTATGGGTCATGATTGTAGTGTCTGGATACTTGTTGGTGGTGGATTATGGATGTTCGGCGCAATTCTCCACAACTCCGAGGGCGAGTTGGTATTTTTGTGGGAGAGGTGGTTGATTTGCGAACAAGGCGGCCAAGGGAAGAGATAATCCCTTGATTTTGGAGCGCGAAGGCAGTGGGACAAATTTTGTGCTAAGTAAAGTGAGTTCTTGGTTTTACAAGAGGGCACAACTAAGGAAATTCATTTTTGGACGAGACTTAGTGCAATAGCAGTATTCTTTTAGAGTGTTCAACCCTTAATGTAATTCAGCCAAATGGGCAGTCAATTCGGAGAAAATAGCCTTTGAAATTCATGCTTAGCTTTTGTACAATCAAGTTTTAATCACTTCCAGCAACACAGCAGCATGGTTGGTAGAGTACCTATTTACAACGCGTTCGACCTCGGTTCGAATCACATGATCAGTTTTAATTTTTAAATTCATTTAATTATTTTTACAATTAAATTTATTTAATGAAAGGCTTATTAAATATTAAACGATATTTTATAAATATATTATAATTGGTTCATAATTGTTTTTTTTTGTTTTAATTTTTAAATTCATTTAAATTTTTTTACAATTAAATAAATTTATTTAAAAAAAAAGACATTAAATATTTTATATAATTTATTTGTAAAAAAAAATTATTAATAATTATATTTGTAAAATAAATTTATTTAATTGTAAAAATAATTAAATGAATTAAAAAACGATCGCGTGACTCGAACCGAGGCCGTCCACGTAGTAAACAGGTACTCTACCAATCACACCGCTGGAAGTGATTAAAACTTAATTGTATAAAAGCTAAGCATGAATTTTGAAGGCTATTTTCCCTGAATTGACTGTCCATTCAGCGAAATTACATAGAGGGTTGAACACTCTAGAAGAGTACTGCTATTGCACAAAATCTCGTCCCCAAATGAATTTCCTTAGTCGTGCCTTCCTCTTGTTAGCCTGACACACAGGGCACGGTTTGATTGCATTGAGAAGCGAGATAATTCTGTTGGCTGGATAACGCGAAGCAGCAAGAAAGTAACAGAGAAACACATTACAAAACGTTCAATCTTTAGGAGTACTAGAGAAGGAGAAAATTGTTCAGAAACGTCAAAAAGGAAGATTTAGTAATGGTTTTAAATGAAAATCTTAGAAACCGTTGACCCAAGCCTTGGAGTGTTCGAATTGAAACAGAAATTGATGTAAAGTTAGCCTTACTTAGAGGACGAAGAATTCGTCAGGGCGATCTTAGCTACTACAATAGAGGGCAGAAAGGAAAAATAAGAATATTATAGAAGGAAAGAACACCATTTGGAAGGAAAACACGAATTTGATTTTGCGAGAATGGAAGAAGCCGGACGTAATGAAGAGGAGGCAAGACTCAAGGCTGAGAGAGAAGCTAAAATATAAGCAAGGCATAGAAATGGGGAAGAGGCCAGACTCAAGGTCTCTTCCCCAAGAGGCCTTGTCAGATGAAGACAGTTACCTTAAGCAATCGAAAAAGCTCTTGCTCTTAAAAATGAATGAGCCAAATTGCTAAGTGTGGATCCAGATGCTGTAGTACAATCTGTCACTGTAGGGAAAGGAAAGGGTTTATCTTGAGATTCATCTAATGTATTGCTAATTACTGCCAATAATGAGATGTATGAAGAAAAAGAAGAAATACCAATAGATGTGATAAAAGAAAAAGCTAATGAAGATATTAATCCTGTGATCCTTAGTAAAGAGTCAGTAGATTTAGATGATGGATGAAATTGAAGAAGCAAATCCAAAATTGTCTAAGAGAAAACTCAAAAAATTAAGCAGAATGACTGTTGGAGAAGTAAAACAGAAAGTGAGTGCTATCTTGCTTTTTAAATCATTGCACAACATTATGCCTGTACCCCCCCCCCTTTTGGTGCTTTAAAGTAAATATTCGCAAAATAAACGAGGAAGAGAAAAATTTGCTTAATTTCATCAAACAAATTGGTATCATGAAAATGTGATAAGCATTACAAAAAAAAAGAGGAACAAAAGACAATGAAAGCTAAAATGCAGAAAAGAGTTAGACTTAAGTTGAGAAAGAGTGACAAATTATCAAAAACTTCAAAATAGTGGTTTTAAACGGGAAGCCAAACCGGAAGTGATGATTCCTGGCGATTTGTATTAAAGGAAAAGTGCTGCTGGCATTGTGAAACTGAAAGAGATGGAGAGAAAAATGCAGAGCATCCCTTCCCTTGATGGCTGCAGTTGAAAAGTTTAGATGTGAAATCAGAACCGCGCATGCGGCTTGGGTCCTTCAATCAGCGCGGATGGGAAATACTTCCGATAACAGAAGGAGGAAACAACGGTGAAAATGCCACCCCCTCAATAGCATCAGTTAAAACACAAGGAGAAATGGACACTTGTCCCCCTTCCCCAATGAGCAATTTTGATGCCTTATGTCAGTTAGACATTGATAATTCCTAAATGCATCATTTTTTTTGTTAACATATATGCATTTATGTTAACATTAATATCCATTTAAAGGATAATTTTCATAATTTGCTAGAAAATTGTCTATCATTGAATTTATATACATATTTAGTGTTGTTTACATGCATACTCTTTGAATTAATTCAATAATGCTATTTGTGAAGCTTGATATTCATAGTAGAACAGTTTAGTTTATTTTCTATCTAAATACAGAAAGAGTCAAGAAAGTTAGGCAAGTATTGTTTGCATCATAAATCTTAATTCCTTTCTTTATTATTAGTTACTTGGATTTGGTGAATTTTCCTATGTGTATCTCTTTGTATGTAAATTGTATTTTCTTAATAGTTGAACATTTTTGGGATAATTATTGGTAATACTCTTTATGTTAATGTGCTGATTCTGTATTTACTTATATGTTTCTAGTGTAGTATTTATGAGGTAACCTATATTTTATTTTTCGGTAATTGTACTGTTGTGTACATGTGTATCTGTATGCAGTAGTGTAGGTTTAGGAAAAAGTCTGCCACAAGTAGTTTTTGGTTTCAGATGTATGCTTAATTTGCAATTTATCAAACTTGATTGTAGTGTCAAACTACTGTTGGTGGTAGATTATGGAATGTTTGGCACAATCTTAAACATCTGCAGGGGTGAGTAGCTATTTTTGTGGAAGACGTGGTTGACCTTCGAATAAGGTGGACAAGGGAACAGAGTGTCCTTTGGTTTTGGAGCACGAAGGCACTGGACTGAATTAAGGAAAGCGAGTTCTTTTGTTTTAGCCCAATGCACTGGGCATGGTTTGATTGTATTGAGAAACAAGAATTCTGTTGGCTGTTAACGCAAAGCACATCTTTGAGAAGCATTTAGAAAATAATAGAGAAAGACATTATACAATGATGGTTTGCAATGGTGCAAACCATCATTGTATAATGATGGTTTTGATGGATCATTGTATTTGATGGAAGCCTGGTTGGAGACATTATACAATGACCTCCAAGAGATTGTTTCAAAATTAGCTCCAAATTTAATTCTGTGAAGATATTTTTCAATTGCTCTGACAATATGATAACATGTCTATATACTGAATGCAAAATTTTGCTTCACATTTTTTAGAGATTGCAATATTTTTAATTATTATATTTATATTTTCTTTTAGGCATAGTTGCAAATGTTTTTGGAAAAAATAATCTTTAAAATATTAATCATTCAATAACTGAAACTTGGCTTTCTTGGCAACATGATTTGTGCATATAGTTTTTCTGTACTCAAGATGTAGTTTGATGAAAATTAAGCCTATTCTATCTTCTACAGTAATCCTATGTGAAATTTTGAATTAAATTTATTTTTTTAAATAGTTTTTAATTTAAAATAATAATAGTATTGAAAAAATTATTCAGGTTATTATTGATGATAGTTCAATCAACATTAATGTTCTATAATTTCTGATTTAGTTTATCTTTAAGCTAAATTAGTCAATTATTTGTTTTAGATATTTTTCAACTTTATTCAATGTTTGTTTTGTAATTTCATTTCCAGTATAAGGCTTTACGATGCATATTTAGTATGTTTGGATCCTATTTTTAGTATACTTTTTTATTTGTTGCCAAATTGGAAGTATAGTGTCATCATATTGGATATAAGTCAAGACGATGCAATTAGGGGTAATTTTTCTTCTCTCCATCACTAAAAGAGTGCACTAAAAAAGGATTTTACATTGAACTGTTTATGGCAGTTTCCTCAAAGCCAGGCTTATTTTACAAATTTTAAATAGCTTTTGGACTTGCGTTAATATGTTTTCCTGTCTAGCATATAAGTGAACTGGCCTGAGAGAGAAATGTTGCAGAATTATACTATCTGACAGATCCAAGTTTTTTTTTTTTTAAATATATAAATAAGGACTGAATTTGTGTGGAAGATGTAAATTATTTTTGGCTAATTTTTAAAAATGGCTTTGAAACATATCAATTTCTGATTTTTTCCTTGAATTGTAATATCCCCAAACCTGTCAATCCAAAGGTCATAGAATTCATATGTGGTACATGGAATTAACATTTTACCTCTTAACCTTTTTGAACTTAATGGGGCACATATGTCCCAAGTAAATTTCAAAAAATTCTTTTGGGACAGAAATGCTTCTCTGCCTAATTGGAGACTTTCCCACCAGTCCTGCCAATATTTTTGAAGGTATTTTCATTCACAGAACATAGATGTCACTACTGTACATAATGCAATTTCCACTTTTTTGAAGTGGTGTAGCAGCTCATTCCATACTGTATGAGCGTAAATAGTTTCGTTCTGGAAAATACAGCCTATTTTCGATTACATTTTGATTGATCCATAAATCTAAGGCCAGAAAAGTTACTTACAAAGCAGATTACCTCTAATAAACTGGTAAGTGGCAAAGTTTTACTTCCGTTTTTATTATCGGGACATATCCGTCCCTATCGGCTTGTATAGAACACATATCTCCCAACAGTCTAATGTGATCATGATGCTAAGTAATTGCCACAAAGCTAAATACACAAAAGTAAATCACACCATGAAAGATGGAAGTAAAGAAGAATTTGAGTGCCCTGGGGCAATCGAATTCTACAACAAAATCATGGGAGGTGTAGACCTTGCAGACCAAATGTCTATGAATTGGATTGAAAATCTTGCGAGTGGTAGAAAAAAGTATTTTTTCGCCTAATTGATGAGCGCAGTGGTAAGTAATGGATTGCGCACTGCGAACGCAAACATCGAAAAACCCCATTTCTTGATTTCATTGTACCTCTTGCAGAAGCCTTGATGGCGTTTCGAAAGTTCAATGCACAGTATCAATGCCGTAGAGGAGCTGGATGCCCATCCAAAACATCATGAAGCTTACTCAATGTTGATGACCATCTGCCAGTAACAACAAAAACACGGCGCCGGCGCCGTAAATGTGCACAATGTGTAATGTGCCTTGATTGTTTCAAACCATACCATTCATAATTAAATTTTTATGACTAGAAAAAAATCATTTGTTTTTTTTTAATACAAAATTACTTACTGAAGACTACTGGGACACATATGTCCCAGTGATCAGGACTGATGGGACATCTTATTCCTGGTCCTAAATCATTGTTTAAAATTTTCCTAAAAATATAACATCTTAGTTTTAGCATTCTAGTGTTCCCTACTCATAGTTTATGCTACCAAAATTGTTCTGTTGTAAGAAAGAAAAAAAACTCGCCATGAAAGGGTTACAAGAGAATGGAACAGGGAATTATAATTTGGTAGTTTTTTTGCAAAATTTTAGGGAATTATAATTTAGTAGTTTTTTTTGTAAAATTTTAACTAAACCACTAAAAATCGTTCAGAAAATTATTAAAAAGTGGGATGTTATTCAAATAAATTAAACTAAATTTTTAATAATGTTTCCTTTTAACAACAATTTTGCTACTGTTGGTTTAACAGTAGCATATATATATATCTCTCACACACACACACAATAAAAAAAATTTTAGGAGGGTATTTTATTAACATACTTAAACATTTCAGGTATTAACTGGAGTACGAATAAGTTGATGTATTTGTCAACTATATAATTCACCCCATAATGAAATACTACCATCAAGAGTGACGTTTTAACAGATAAATATCTAGGTTAATTTTTAAAAATAAATTGAGGTGTACTCTTATTTCAAAGTTACAGGACCCAGAAGCATTAGATAATTTTGTCTAAAAGAATGAAATCTAAATTTAACATTAAAAATAACTAAGCACATCATTATTTTATTTAAATAAATGATTTCTTAAAGAAATTTTTTTTTGAAATCAGTTTATTAATTTTCTGCACAAATATTTATTAAATTAAAAAAAAAAACCAAGCAGGTAACACCACAAATTAAAAAGATAACAAACAAACCCAAATAAGAAAGAAATATCAAATTTGAAATCAAAATAATACTTTGTTTTAATGATTATTACAATTTATATGATATGAAACAAATAATTATTTTTGGAACTCAGAAAGTTAATTTCTGCATCATATTGACCACAGGGTATTTTGGTTATGAGCTAAAGAAGAAATATCCTAAATAAATTCAGACAGTTATTGTTTCTATACCCATTTTTTCTTGTAGAGTCCCAGCAATCCGTATAACTCGGCCACACCCTTGCAGGTTCAAAAAATTGAAAACGTTGGAAAATGATGAAAGAGGTAAACATTGAAGACACTGTACAAATTCCTAAAATATCACACAGAGAGGGACTAAAGGCTGTCAAAACCGCCCTTCAGTATTTTGAACAACATGGTACATCTGTATTGGATTTACTGTTCCTTCGTCTTTATGAAGCAGCAAACTGCCGTACAGAAAGCAACAAGACATAACGCATTTCTTTAAAAAAAAAAAGCCAGTTTTTGCAAAGTGGGTAGTTAATTTTCATTACAGACAGCTTTATGCCTTTATAACATATTTTTCTGAGGTGTTTTATCAGGTAAATTATTATATACTAGGTATTTATTAATTTTCATGTAGTATATGTTCTATGCCGACATAAAGTATGTACTTTTTTTCTCTTTGTTTGAGGGTATTTGGGTGGTTTATTTTCTTCTAAAGCAAATAATATTTTCTGAGGAAACACTCGTACGTATTATTTTCTTAATCCTATTCTTGATAACATGGTATTTTCACAAACTTGGTCACCCTTCAGTTCACATTATGACATTTTTGGGACTCAACTGTATTAGTCAAATTTGAATAAATTAGAATTTGATGCGAATCAGACCGTAAATGAATTTGCATATTAACTCATTTCTTAAATTTTCCTAAGTATAACTTTCTAATTAATTACATTTTGGAAAATATATTCCCTTAAAGGAATCAATCCCCGATTAATAAGATTCATTTTCAATTCCAAAAAAATTTGAACAGTAGTTCAGACAAAAATATTGCAATATTAAATATATATGTCTTCAGCATCACCAATCTAATAAAAATAAGATCATTGTTTAATAAAGTTGCATTCTGAGGACTACTGGCAACAGACCTTGTATTTTCAAACCTGGTCAAGTGATGAGGATAGGGAAATGGCTCCTTATTTTTTAATTTTCAGCAGTGCACCATGTGAGGATTATGAGCTTGACAAATTTAACATGAATTGCCTCTTCTACACAGTGGGCTTTTAGTGACACCTGGACTCCAATCCATGATTTGATAGAAACAATATAAGTCATGAGTTTGAACCATGACTACTCAGCCAATAAAATACAGATTCTTTTGCTATTATTCAAACATAGCAGTACCTTAATTTTAATAAGTACTAATGACTTCAAATATCCCAAATGGCAAACAACATGCTTCTGCATGTTGTTTCTTGAATTCTAACTGAGAATACATATAGAAAACAAAACATAAATCATTAAATATTTAATACTTTGAAAATGTTTTAATATAAGTTTTAGTACACAACATACCACAGAACTGTAATGATTAACTAATTCGTACATGGAGCACACATGCTGGGGGGATTAGGTTAAAAACTGTAAAAGCTGATAAATTCTGTGTCACCAGATTTTTAAAATTACAAAAATCTCCATAATTTAAAAATTATAGAATTTGAAATTTTACTAAAAGGGAAAATATGTAGAATCTCGTACAGGCATGGAATCGTGAACCAATTTTAACCAAATATTTCAACTGTAATTTAATAGAATTAAGTTTTTTAAATAGAATTGCTAAAGGTTATATAAAATTAATTACTCTCTACTTCTACATAACATTTCAAAACTTGTTTTTGTTAAAAAAACTTAGACAGGATTGCCCATATTTTTTTGTTTTATTAAACATTTACATATGATATATGTGTATATATATACACTACAGCAGACTTACCAAATGCCAGATGCCAAGAATTATAGTGCCAGTGCGGACATGGAAACAAATGCAGCAGCGAAAATTTTCGCCACTACCTAAATCAGATTTCACATACATTTTGAAAATGGAAATGCAAAACAGCAGAAACAAACAAACCTGAAAATTAATTAGAATTAAATAAATTAAATTTACATCACGTACATTTCACAATGCAAGCTTATTACATATATCTTCCAAAACAGATAAAATTAGGACAATATAAAACTACATAATATCAAGAAAAGAATCTCAAGTTGGAATTAATGCCAAGTTAAAAAATAATTCAATGACATTTGTAATAAAAATTAAGATTTCTTTTATCTATTGACAAGAAATATCAGCCAATAATGTGTATTGATAAGTTTCTTTTTCTTTATTACAATGACATGATTATTCAGATTAGTATATCTGTACTACACTGGTGAAAACAATTGAAGGAACAAATGGGTTTTTTTGCAATAAATAAAACTAAACAAAGCAAATAAAAGCAAGCCTGGCCAAAATACTCGATATAAAATCAATATATGGGAAAACAAAAATGAGTACAACCTGCACCCTAAATAAGGAAAGATGTCACTTGTTCTGCCCAGCAGCTGATTGATATCCTGTAAGAGTGAGTGAATATTAACGTCCCACAATTCAGCTAATTGAGGGGTTTTGGCAATGGACCTCGTACTTTTGAATCACATGTCCCAGTGAGATAAAAAAAATTGTCTAAATGGGAGCATGATCACCTCTAACAGCTACAACTCTCGCATCGATGTTCCATACTGTTAACTACAGTCCTTATCAACTCCACTCACTTTTCCACCAAGGCACTCTTGAGCCCAAAGATGGTTATTGGGGCCAATTTTCGAGATGCAATTGAGAGCATCCAATAATATCCCATACATGTTCGATGGGACTAAAGTCAGGGAACATCGCAGGCCACTCCAGATGTTGAATATCATATAATTGTATTTGTCCACTAACAGAGCGCTGTTTGGACATGCGTTATCATCCATAAAGATGAAATTTGATCCATACGCTTAGCACAAAAGTCTGACATAGGGTGCAGGGATCTTATTCCTGTATTGTTGACCAGAACACATTGACCTCTATTGAAAACATGAAGGTCTGTATGCCCTATTTGCCATGATGCCTGCTCAGACCATCATATCACCTCAACCTTAGTGGTTCTTTTGGACAATGTCAGAGGGCCGATATCGACTTCTGGTTCTCTCCAAAAGAGAATACTTCTCAAATTGATGTCCAGGCTCAATCGCGATTCATCATTGAAGAGAACCTGCTCCCAAACATTCTCTAACCAAGTTAGGTGTTTCTGGCAACATGCTAGATGGTCCTTTTTGTGGTTCACAGTCAAAGGGATGCAGACTACAGGGCACAAGCATTATGTCTCTGGGTGACTGTTATCTGTGAAACAGATGTTCCTGTTGCATTCTACAGTTTGCGAGACAGTTGTTTCGCTATCACAGACCTATCCCTTTTATCTAGAAGTCTGAAATAATAGTCTTGAGCCTGCTTTGTTGCCCTTTTGTGGCCTCGGTCAGGTTAGCAGACTACTGATCCTGTCTCTGAACTGTTTCCACACAGTGGACACCACATTTCTTGAATCCCCAAGGTCCCTACATAAGGGTAGACAGTGATTGGCCCACTTTGAGTCTTCTAACTACTCACCATCTTGTGGAATCATCTAGACCAGTGATTCTCAACTTTTTCTTTGTTGCAATACACTTTTAACAATTTCAAAATTTGGCAGCACACTAACAATAGAAGTTTAAAGGAATTTTACTTATCTATAATACACTATGTAAAATAACAATAGTTTATGAAAATAATTTTCATAGTTAAATAAAATATGTACTACAAAGACAAAACGTTTATTGAGTAATTAACTACAAATTCACAAGAATACATTTAACGTGAAATTTAAGCTTGATGATTTTTGATAATTACGTTTGTAAAAATGATAATGCTACTCTGATTTTGTCATTTACATTTAAAAGTTTCGATATTTTTTTCTTCATTTTATATTTGTTAATGCTGAAAATCTGAATTCCCACAAATAAGGTGTAGAAAATTGTAACGATATTTTTAAAGCTTTTGTGTCTTGTATAGGATAATCACCTCTAATTTTAATCCCAAATGAATTAATCGATTCTTCTTAACGTTTTGAAATTAAATGTCGATTATTACAGAGCAAAAAATTAGTTCTTCCTCTTCATTTAAAGTTAACTTAAATACAGACATATCTGTTATCACAAATGGATAACGTACCCAATAAATTTTTTTATATCCAAATTTGGGAAGTAATGGATAAATCTCTCCTCTGATGATGACAAATGGTCAATAACAATTTTATGAATAGTTTATTTCTATAAAACGGCCAAATGATTTGGTTCCATAATTTTATTTTTTTCTTTGAATTATAATTAATAGTTTTAAAAAAAATTTGGTGGCACACTAAAGTGCCATGGTACAGTGGTTGAGAGTCACTGGTCTAGACGATGACTGATCATATTAACAATAAGTAAATGAAGAAATTTAAGAAATATGAATGGGGTTAAGTAATGATGTTTCAAAAGGTTCTTGCATTACAAGCTTCAGCGAGAACACATGAGGTACCTCCTACACAAGCCTGATCACAGCGCCACTGCTTTACGATGCCCGTGGCAGAGGTGTCCACGAAAAACTTTATATCACACACATTTGATACTTTATTTATGTATAAGCATTAATTATTTTGATTTTTTTTTAAAAAAAAGCCCCTCATTTCTCCTTTAATTGATTTCATCAGTGTATTTTAAAGAAAGTACAGATATATGTATCATTCTAAATAAATAATAGACACTAAATAAAGAAATTATCAATTTTTGTAGTGTTTGAAGTCAATTTAATTAAAATGAAAAAGAAACTAATTTCTAACAGAGTAATAAATCTAAATAAAATAAATTGTTTTTAATTCTGAGTGCAAAAAACAGATGCCTTAAGAAATTCACTATCTAAATAAAAATACAATCTTTTTTTTAAAAATCAGGAACCAATAAAGTTGCCCACACCAATATATTGGCACATACTTTAGTATATATGAGTGTACACATAGATACAGGATGTATCTAAATTCTTCACCAGTATTTATTTGCTCGGGAGGATAGAACTCATCCAAAGAGTTTAGAGTCACAAATCGATTCTCCAAGATAGACAAGAAATACAAAAATATTCACATAACAAGAAAATGCAATACATTAATATTATTTAAAAAACACCTCTGCAAGAAAAAGAGAAGAGATGGAGAGACAAAATTACATCAGTCTATTGCCGATAAATTGCGAAATATTGAAAAAAATCATTAAAAAAGATTGTAACCAGGAAGGAATTGCATACTGTGTAGATTTTTTAAGATGAAATAGGGTAGTATGAGGGCAATGATTGGCCTCCCCAGGAAAACCACATCAACAATTAGGAGTGGAGAAGCTATGATTGGTGAGGAAAAAGACAAGTTTTCTGAAAATCAGGGGAAGAACAACATCAGGGTTTCTAATAAATTGTTTGACCCTTTGCCCCATATGAAAAATTTTTCATCGCACCTCCAACAAAGTAGTCGATTGGAGATTAATCTAGTGACTATGGTGCCCAACAAAGAGGTCCAAAGTGACCAATCCTTTAAGCCATTTTCTTGTAAGGTACCCACATACATTTGTGAAATGTGCTGGAGCACCATCATGCTGAAACCAAATTCACTGGAGAACAGAAGGTACCTCTTTCATAACAGTCTAAAAAACTGTGAGGTAGTTTGTGCCTTCCAACCATGATGGTAGTAGATATGGTCCCAGCAAACAGTCACTGACGATTCTAATCTAAGCATTGATGGTAAAACCTTGTAGCACAGCTCTATCTCTCATAGCACGCATGCTCTGATTAAACCCATACACGCCAATTCTGTGTGTTGAAAACAAATTCACACATGTGAAGGACGCTTCTTTGGTGAAAAGAACAAATTGGCATCAATCTCAGCATCTGAACATTAATATTTTTCTAATAATGCTAGTCAACATCAAAATTGTTTTGAGCTTAAAAATAGTTTATTATGAAGTATTTTGGTCCGGTAAACACGAAAATCATCATAAAAACTTCAGATTAGCTCGTTTTCAAGAATCAGAACTCGCTATTCATAAATAGCTGTATTTTTACTCATCTTTACTTTCTGTGTATAATCTTTTTGATGTTCATTTGAGAGGGTAGATAGAAGCTCGTGCCTCAGGATCGATTTTTATTTCACTGAAAGACATGTAACCACGACACCTTTCTTCAAGTGTGTTTTAAGTCTAAACTAGAGCATCAGCAGAACAAAGAACAGGCAATAGTTCACGATTCAAGTGATATTCACTGTTTTTCGTGTTACAACTCACAAGGTAAATCAATTCAACTATATTTAAGTCTCAAAGACAAGTGTGGTATAAGGAATTTTAGACAGCAAAAAGGAGAACTATCAACAGTTGGTTAAAGAACTACAAAATTTTCATGACCCCAGGATGCAATATGTCTCTAAAGATCCATTCTTTACATTCCCATCTTGATTTTTTCCCTAAAAACTGTGGAACTGTAAATGATGTGAACATGGTGAAAGGTTTCATCAAGATATCACAGCAATGGAACATATATATCAGGGTATATATATATATATATATATATATATAGTCGGGATGAATCAATGGTTGCAAACTACTGCTGGACAGTTATAAGGGATGCCCAGGCTTCGATATACAAGAGTCAATTTAAAAGGAAATGTTCACAGGAAATAAACTAAAAAATACTACTGATTTCTGATATGAACACGGTTTCTCGAAACATGACTTATTGTACTAAATGTATTAATGTGTAAATGTAGTACAAGTTAGTAATGTTTTGTTCTTCAGATTTATCAATGGTATATTTTAAAAACAAGAGCTAATAAATAAATTTCATTTACATATTCATTTTTTTAACCCAAATTTATTAAGAATAGGCTACTTAAAACTAGGAAACAAAAAGTTTTTTGTTACCTAGTGTAATTAGATGCAGAATTGATAATTGCAACCACATTTGCTAAATTTTAATGTTAATATTGCACAAATTTCAAACTGAGCTGATGAGCCCCATTTTTCTAAAATTTGTACGTGTAAGAGAGATTCCTTAAACAAGAAATATAGTCTAGAACAGGTGTTCACAACCTGTGGCACATGGAGCAATTTTCAATGACATTTAGCACTATTCTTCTGAACTTTTTGAATATTTTAGCTTGATTTACTTAATGTGTGATTTTGAATTTGTTGAATATTTTTTCCATATACGCATAAAAATAGGTAAAACCACAAGTTGTTTTAAATTCTAAGAAATCTGATGAGATCAATCATTCATTTATATATAAATGTTATATATAGACTTTTATGAAAGCATTTTCCTAAATTCAGAAAGAAACAAAAGAATTAAATCAGTGGAAATCTAGAACACGAATTTCTTATCAAAATCTACATCAAGTAGTTACAATATTAGCTAGTTTTCTGAGGACAGTCATCTTTGATCATTTTCAAATCAATTTTTTTTTCAACACAGAAAAAGACCATTTTCATCCTTACAGTCTCAGATTTTGAAATTTGGGGCAAGTGAACTACTGATAGATTGGGGGGAAATATGAAATGTTACTGATATAAGTAAAATCTTTTTTGAATTTGAGCTGTCAATTCATATAAGTGGGCCCCAAAAAAAGGAACACTTTTCTTTTAAACGCTGTAGAAGCTTTCCTAATTGAGCTAGAGACCAGAGATAGATGCCAATTTACAGCATTTCTTATGCTCTTTTCTATGTACAATACTGTATAAATTAAAATAAGGAAACAATTTCTCAAATTTTAAACTTTTTATAAAGTTTAAAAATTTTTACAAATCCATGAGTACTTAGTATTGTAAATTATAGGGTAAAGTATAAATTTGGGATTATAAAGGCTTTGTTAGAAAAATAAAAGAATGATGCTCCTTTTCTTGAAATTTTAATAAAATTGAAATAAATTAACAGTAATATTGTATCATTGAATAATAATTGATATAGGGATTACTAACAGTATAATTATTATTAATTACAAAGTGTTAAGTCTTGTGGAATTGTACACTACTCTTCTAAAAGTGCACTTTTAAGCTCTTGGAGGGTCCAAGGAGGAATTTGGCACACTGAAATTTGACATCCTGTACATGCTCAATGGCGGTTCAAGTTGGGTAAGTCAGGTGGCCGACCCATTTGAGGGATGACTTCTGTTTGCAAATATTCTGACATCATGCATGCTTGATGTGGCCAAATATTGTCAACCATCAACAAAAACTCAGGCCCAAAAGCACCCATAAGCAACCTAATTTGGAGTTCCATTACCTCCTTCAAATATATGCAGCTTGGTGTGGCCATTTGTCACACATCTAGAATCAGAATTTAGACTATATTTGAACTCCCATCAGTAAACAATACCCGGACCCAGTTTTCTTGGCTTCCTTGAACATGACAGCATCAATTTAAACGGGCCCCTCTGGTAACTGGAGGGAGTGGGACACAAATTTTTAGCTTTCTCACACACAGTTCAAGCTTGTTATGCCTTCATGGGGCAGAAGAATGGCTAATTCAAGTTCCAATAGCAGCCAAAAGGTATAAAACCTAAAGGTTGCTTCATGGTTTCTTCAAGCCAATGACAAAACTGTCTTCGGATGCAGTTGATTTTCTTGGTCACCCCTTGACCAAAGCTGCCTATCAACTGATCCAGTGCTTAAAAAGTATCACCAAACTCAATATGAAATTGAGGGATACTCAAATCTTGACCGATGTCTATTTGTGATTGACCTTCCTCAATTATATTTGTGTGTGTGTCACTTTTGATCTTCATTTAAATGAGGCCTTTGAGCCATAACTAATGAATACAGATCCCTCTCAGAAACCACATTCAATTTAAACAATACTACATACCAGAATTCTAACATGCATCCATTGCATATCACATTATCCATCATTGAGTTGGCATATATATATTTCTGGCAATAACATATTAAATATGTTTTCATTTAGTTATATTTAATCAACATAAATTGCAGCATTGGGAAATTGAGTATCAATGCACTTTTCAAAAAGAATTCATAATCTTTTGACACCCAAATTTCAAAAACATTTTCTATTTTTCCAACGGTTCCACTGCCCAATACAAAAATTTCTTAAGTCTCTGCTTTCACAAAGGATATTTTAAATTAGAAGTGATAATTTTTTGCCACAGCACATGATAAAGAAATCTACGACTTTCTTAGTGTAGGCAGCAGAAAACATTACCAATGTAGACTTTGCATATTCAACCCAAGAAGACTATGTTGAATTAGAATGTTACTTGAAATTTTTTTTAGATCAAACATAGCCTATCAAGGTAACATGTACCAATACACGCATTCATTCCTGCAACTATGCAAAAATTATCAGTGAAAAAATGAAGTGAATTTTTTTTGTTTAAATGAATCGACATTCTGTATTAAATCAGCTCATGCTTGGCTCTTTTAGAATCTGTCATTTAAAAAATAAAATGTTGAAAACCTTTTTCTTACGATTTTTCAAAAAATACTAAAAATTTTGATAAAACATTTAATAACTTCGCCATTCATGAAGATTATTTCACGAAACTTTTTTTTCATGTGTAGAACAATATTATCCAAGATCTGTACGAAGATTGAAAAAATTGCTTAAAAATTACGGATATAAAAAATTTGTGTTTTTCGGCTAATGCGCGTGCCTCTTGCCAGAATTCATTTAGCTACTGTTCGAAATTAACCCGCAAACGATCTTGCAACAATGATGCGTTGAATGAGATGAACATCCTGAGAAACCTGTCCAGCGATAACTAAAAAGTAAACCTTTTTTAAAAACAAGCTTTTATTTATAAGCGCTAAAAAAGATAAAATAAACTTTTCCTTTAAAACTTTTTTTACCATCAACTTATAACGTCATTACACAATTTATATGATATAAAAGCTTGTCGCGAAATTTACATGTGCAGATAAACAAGTAAATTAAATAAAATGATCTGCTAGATTTTAATTTTTAAAATTTTCAAACTAAATAAATACAAGTACTTAAATCTTGCAACAAGTTTTTATATCTTATAAGTTGTGTAATGATGTTATAAGTTGATAGGAAAAAAAGTTTTAAAGGAAAAGTTTATTTTTTTAGTGCGTTTAAATAAAAGCTTGTTTTTAAAAAAGGTTTTTTTACTTTTAATTTATTTTTTACTTTTTAGTTATCGCTGGACAGGTTTCTCAACCTGTTTATTTCATTCAACGTTAGTTTGCCATCCCTGGTTTAGCTGAATAAATTCTCGCAAAAAGGGTATTAGACTAAAAACAAATTTTTTTTAAATCCGTAATTTTTAAGCAATTTTTTAAATCTTTGTACAGATCTTGGGTAATATTATTCTACACAAGAAAAAAAAGTTTTGTGACATTATCTTCATAAATGACGAAATTATTAAATTTGTAATTAAAATTTTGAATATTTTTTAAAAAATCGTAAAAAAAAGTTTTCAATTTTTATTTTTTAAATGATTGATTATAAAAGAGCAAAGCATGAGCTATTTTAGTACGGAAAATCGATTCATTTAAATGAAAAAAAATTAATGCACAACAATTTTGACATTTTTATAAAAGCATATAGATTTTGACTCATTTAAAAAATACAAATATTATTATTTTGTAAAAAACAATTGTACCGTACAGTGGCAAAATAAATGATCTTTCCAATTTTGTAATTTTTTGTCCGAGTTTTTTAAAAAAAATTTGATTGCTGTTTAAAAAACATAAAAAAAAAAAAAAAAAAAATCCCCTCTTAGTTCTTCATTTTGCGTCACTGAGCATAGCGGAATAAACAGTGCACAGGGGTAAAACAATTATGTGTTTTAAGGTTTTTAATTAATATCTTTTTAACTAATTGCAATATCGGAATATAAATGGTCAAAACATGCATTGTCATCCAAACTAAACGTATATACTAAATTTCAGCTCAATTGGTTGAAGATATCATCTTCAAAATTGAGTTGCAAGATTCCACCCGAACAAATTACATACATACATACATTGCAAGTTAAATAAAAGCTTACAAAAATTCCACAACAATAAAAAAAAAGGGGGAGGGGTTATATTTTCTGTTTGGTCCCCATTTATGAGAACTTTACAGCTCTAATTCAAAAACAAGTTGAAATATGTCATTTAAATTCCATATTTTTTCAAGTTTTGTACCTATAGTACACCTGTGTCCAACTTTAAGAGAATCTGTTGAGCTAATATGGATGACCCTACCATTAAATGGTACAGTTCATTTTCTTTTCATTGTTAATGAGAAATACAAACTAGAATATTTTCTGTAATTTTAATATTTTTAGTTTCCTTTTAATTTCTACAGTTAGTCTGACAGTTTTAAACATGTACATGCAATGGCTCACATTAATATTTCAGAACTTGTGCTTCAACATACAGTGAAGAACATATACTAAATAAACTTTCATATGAGATATTATTTACCTATTCTATATTACTCAATACCAGTGGTCTTCAAACTGTGTTCCACAGAACCCTGAGGTTCTACAAGGCATCCCCATAGTTTCAACATGTCACAAAAAAAAAAAAAAAACCCGAAAAGAAACTTATAAATATGTATGCAAAATGATTATTTCTATGAAGTTTGTATAATTAAGAGTATCTAAAACTCCTCCTATTCATTAAAACTGAAAATTTTATTTGCATATAATAAACTCTATTTTTCAACACTTTTAAAACTTTTGTTACAATATAATAAAATATTAAAATCTTTTATCTTTATATATATGCTTCCCATTAGATTGTGAATACTCCATTATTTTCTACATTGAGTTCCATGAGATAATTTTATACTTGTTAGTTAACACAATGCCCCATTGCATAACTAAATAATTTACCAATGAAAAAAGGCACCATTTTGCAATTGTGCGAAAAAAACTTATAATGAAGGAGAGGAAACAACTTATCAACAAATTCGATGTTAAAATCTGAATTTAAGGAAGAACAGCTCCTAAATTTTATGCTGCAAATTCATGAAAAATAAACAGTATTTCTCACACAGCTATAAACATTTTAATGCTATTCAGGATATTGCGTTTAGTTGAAATAGATTTCTCAACATGAGTGGCTACAAAGCAATGTATAAAAACAAATCAAATGCAGAATATGAAATGCGACTGCAGATAAATTCATTAGACATAAACTTTGACAATTTGTGTGAAAAAAAGCAAGCGCATATTCCAGTTACAAAATATAATGCACAGGTAGGCGACACTTGAATCGTAAATTGATATTATTAATGAGTAAATTATATTAAAAAATTAGATTGGAATTTTTTAATAATAAATGCAATATTTTTCTTTTATATAATTGTCTTTATATAAAGTACCTATAACATGTTGATCTACATCAGGGGTCGCCAAACTTTTTTGATCATCGCCCCCTATATAATTTTTCGAAATCTCCATAGACCCCCACAATTGTAATTTTCAGGTAATTAAAATAAAATATATACTAGTCTAAATATTTAATAAATCAGAAGCAGTAAGTAAAGTAGCTACAGATTTTTTACTTCTTAATGAGATGAGTGTGCCTGGTGTTTCTTGGCAAGGTTCGCTATATTGGGTTCGAAATTAGTCAATTTTAACTGTAAATCCCCCCGAAGCTCCACATTTAATTTATTTCTGTTTTTAGTTAAAATTGAATTAACGTGACTGAAACCAGCTTCAACCATATACGAACTTGGAAACACCAGCATAAATGGCTGAGCCATTTCGTAAAGTTTCACATATTTTTGCTTTATATTTATATTAGTCCAAAATTTATGTATTGTCAAATTTTTAATAAGCGTTTTTGCTTCAAGATCGGACAATAGTTCAGCAAGCTCATCTTGTATGTTGATGTCGACGTTATCAATTTGCGCCAAAAATGGCGCAATAATCCAATAAGGGATGTCGATATTTTCCAAATCAACAAAGCGCAGTTTAAAATCGTCGCTTAATTTTTGAACACGATTTGTATATATTTCCAAGTCTTCTTTTATTTTTAATTGTTGCAGATTTGAAAAATACTTATAATCCTTACGTAGCAATGAAGATCTAAATAAATTTAATTTTACTTTGAAGCCTAACAGTATTGTCTGAGCTTGGATAGTTGTTACATCTTTTCCTTGTAGTTTTGTTTGAACGTCATTAAATTTTCCAAATAAGTCTGCTAAATAAAAAATATGGTTCTTATTGTTTTGGAGTTCATTGCCTTAGAACAGGATTTATTGCGTTCAGAAATTCTGTCGTGGAGTCAAATAAATTGACGAGCCGTTGCAAGCATACACCTCTAGACAACCATCTAACCTCGTTGTGCAGAAGTAATTGGTTAAATAACTCATTGTTTTCCTCACAAAGTTTGGCAAATAATCTTGATTTAAGAGGTTGAGCTTTAATTTGATTAATAGATTTAATACAAAACTGTAAAGCTTCATGTAACTCTGAACTCAGATATTTTGCTTCTAAGTTGCGTCTATGCCCCCCCCCCAACACACAATGAATAGTACGAATACCGGGCACTTTTTCTTTGAGGCATGTAGCAAAACCTCGGTAATGCCCTACCATAGAAGGTGCGCCATCTGTGGATACTGCTATTATATTTTCAAGCGGAATGTCATATTTATTTAAATATTCTTGTAAACATCTAAAAATTTTCACTCCCTTCCCATCGGTTTCAAGATTATTTAGCAAATAAAAATTCATCAATGACTTCTCCTTTAATTTTACTGAAATATCTAACATACGCCATAAGAATAGCAGAAACGCCAAAAACAGATTCATCAAGTTGTATAGAGAACTTGCAATTTTTTGCAATTCATTTTCCCATGAAAACTGTTTCCAATTGAACTTTTGTAGTAAATACATATCTGTACGGATATATTTCTCAGTTAACCTTGAGGTTTTAGAGGTATATGAGAAATAAGATTTATGCCAAGAGAAAATTTAATTTTTACAACTTAAGGGCAACTATAGAACAAAACTGTATAATTTCAGTAATGTTTAGGATAATTATCTTTATAAAATAAACACAATATGAAAGTTCAATGATCTGCTCGAATATTTTCAAAATATTCAGAAAATTTATCACACTGAAAACAGAGAGAAAATGCATCCTTGAAAGAATTGTATTTATATGCCAAAGAAGTGTTAAAACCTGAAATTGTAACATCTTCAAAGGATGCATATTTAAAGCTCTCCTGATTCAATATTCCCTCTATTTACTATACCTTTTAATAGTAATCAGTTTAAGAGACCAATATATATATATATATATGTAAAATTTTAATTCTTCATTCAATATTGCATCATTCTCAAAAGGTAAATCTTTGTTAAACATGATTTTGAAAAATACTCAGAGCTTAATTCTCTGGGTGGAAGGAAGAGGAAAAAAATAAAGATTGGCACTAAGTTTCTTCATACCACTTACACCACAGGATACTTATTTGAAAGATTTAGGATTAGATTTTAACCAAAACCTTTCTTTCAATTATTTACTTACAAGTATAAAGGCTTATCATTGATTTTCCCAAGGAACAAACCTCTGCTTTTTAGTTAACACTGAAATTTTTCAAAAATTTAAACCCAATCTTTATATTATCAACAGCTAAATTATTTACAATACTAATTATCACAACATTCTACTTTATATTTAAAATGCTGTAGAGTTAAATTTCTATATAACAGGATGTAATATAATTATATTCATACTTAACTTTTTAAAAGATTCATTTCAAATATGAGAACATTCTAGTATACTTTTACATGAAATTAAACATTTAGACAAAACATAAGTAAGAAATATTTTGCATTAAAAATGGACAAATTTTTTTTTTTTTTTAAAAACATGAATAGAAGTTTTGAGTATTTAGTTACTATGTGATGTTATTTAGAATTCATCTTCAGTAAAAGCTTTGCTTTAAAACATAATTTGAATACAATTTTTGTAATAAATAGTTTTTAAATTGATAAATTATGCATGATGAAATTTTAATCTACTTTCTTGGATATTTAGTAAAACTTTCTGGAAACTTAAACTTATCTAGAAACCAATATGAATCACTCTGTATGTATAAACACATAGACATATGCATTTAATAGTATCTATAATGAGATAACAAATCTTTGTTACTATACATTACACAAAACTTAGTTAACTAATGAGTTTTATGAAAAAAGTGCTTTGAGAGAAAGTATGCAAGATTTCTATTTTTTAAAAATCTTATGTAAATTTTCTTAAAAAAATATTCTTACCCAATCAGATATGTATATTCAAATAAATTTTCTTATTTTATTTCTATTGCAATGAATTAAATCTAGAAAATTCATTTAAAATTGTTGATTAAAAAGATGAATAATTCTGACATTTTCAAATAACAATCACAAATACTATCTAACAATCCTAAATGATTATCAGTGATGTACACAAGAGTAGTATGTTTGGAGGATTTAACCCCCATAGGCCAACAAATTTTTAATTTTTATAAGAGATTATGCCACGGTGAATTCTCATCAAAAAGTTTTTAAGAATGTATATCTCCCCATTCTCCTACAACTGTGTATGCAACTGCTGTGATACTAAATATTTTCCAAACATATTAATGAAATATGAATATACAAGAAAAATGAAATATTCTAAAGCAAAAATAACTGAATGTTTGAAAAGCTTGATATATACGAGAGAATACTGAAAAGCATACATACATTTTAAATTTTCGACTCCTTACCACATACAAGTTAAATTATAGAGCTTGATTACATAAATTAAAAGTAAATCAAAATTTGGCTGGAGTGAAGAATAGATGGTCAATTAGTTTTGGCGATGTTTATTTAGATTTAGTGGTGAGATAATGATTTAATTCTGGCAGACTGTTTAATTTTGCAACCCTTATACTTTAAAATCAGTCTTATTCTGATAACGTCACATGTTCTTTGAACGTGATCGTTAGTTGTAATTTAAAATTTGCATGCTTTTAAAAAGACATACTATTTTCAGATAAATCATTTAAGTGTTTTTTTTTTTAGGAAATATAACCAATTGTTTTTGGATTTGCAGGTTTACAAACTTTTCATCAAAAGTTTCTATTCAATTTCTAGTTTTTGCGTTTGTTCCTTTGAATTATCCTGAAAAATTTGACTATTAAAACCTCAGGTTTTTTTTAATGATTTGAAATGAAAAGGGAAAATGTCTGTTATACAATGGTATATGGATAAAGAATTGATTGCAATAAATATTGAACTACGGTCTGCAAGAATGCTATGTAATCAGCTAAAAAGGATTCGACAGATGGACATACCATAATTTCGCGCGTATAGTCCGCGGACTATCCACCAGTGCGGATAATACGCTGGTTGTTCACGGTTAAAATAGTCAAAATTTAAAAAAAAAAACGCTGTCGTGAACTGCCGATGATCAAATATAAAAAAAGCGCGAGATTCCAAGAAAACATTCGTATGTATCGATAATAAACCATAGAGCATTGTGCAGAACAATGAGTAGTATCAATAACAACTGGTCAAGAAAAGACAAATTTCACAGTGATGCTCGCCTGCTGTGCTGACGGCACAAAGTTGAAGCCGCTCTTAATCTTTAAGAGAAAAACAATCCCCAAGGAAAATTTTCCTCGAAGCGTCGGAATACGGTGCAATGAAAAGGGTTGGTGCAACGAGGACATTATGCTCGATTGGTTTCAAGAAGTTTGGAAGAAGAGAGAAGGTGCCTTTTTCAATTCCAAAGGAGTACTAATTATGGATTCCATGAGGACACACATAAAAGACAGTGTAAAGGCGGAAGCTAAAAAAAAACATCGGTGCTGAACTTAGCGTTATTCCAGAAGGTTTAACAAAAATCCTGCAACCTCTGGATATTAGCGTGAACAGAAGTTTCAAGTCCGACGTACGTGCTTGCTGGGAGAACTGGATGTCGAGAGGTTTACATACTTGTACAAAAGGAGGAAATATGAGACGCGCTTCATACACTGAAGTTGCCGAATGTGTCGATAAATCCTGGAAAAGTGTTAAAGTGTCCACCATCTGATCGGGATTTATAAAAGCCGGGATTGTTAGTGAAAGCGAGGAAATCACTGACAGTGAAGATAGTGATGCTGAAAATGAACTTTCGGACACTCTTCCCGAAAATATATTAGAACTGTTTAATTCTGATACCGATGAATCGGACTTTGAAGGTTTTCGTTAATGTAGTAGAATGTGTGATTAATTAATATATGATTAATTAGTAAGCACTTTTTTTTGTATTTAGCATTTTATTTCTGAAGGTATATTAGTAAGGAAGTACTTTTTTTCTATTTATACTTAGTTCTTTGTTTCTAAAATACATTAATATTGCCGTATTAAAACAACGCAATTTCGGATGTATAGTCCGTGAAGACTATACGTGCGAAATTATGGTATTTAGGAATGCCACAATTTAAAAATGAATATGCATCATATTAGAAGGTCTGTATGAGAGAATAGCTGGTTTGAGAAAAGTAGGATAAATATGCTTCAAATTTCAATGATTAATATGTTGGTGCACGATAATTATATCTATTCTTACTTTATGGAGCTCATGTGGAGAAAAATACATAAATCCTTCAATCTGAATAAATTGTTTTTACTTTTTCTTGAAAACCACAAGAGAATTCCTCCACCTTCCAAAAAACCTGCATTGTAAGCATTTTTCTAATTAAATTTTATCCTTTTTTCCTTAATTTATAAGAAAACAGAATTTTTTTGAATCCATGATTAATAACCATAAAATTATTAGTTGCAATTCTCTTTGGTATTTTTTTTTTTGGAAAATACTATTTTTTGTTTGTTTTTGAAACAACTATTGATGGGTATCGATAGATCGGCAACCACTTCTTGCGGCCAAAAAATTGCCTTCGCTAACCGACTACCTATTCTACACTTCAACTTAAAATTTATTTAAAGTAAAATAGGAAACTTAATTTACATAAATTCCTTTTTTCCCTGAAATATATAACTAAAAAGTTTAAATGAAAAATCTTTCGAAAATAAACAGAAATTTAAATTAAATGAAAATTGCACACATATTTTCAAACAGATAAATTAATACCCAACTCAAATATGTCCTCAACATTAATTAAATATTTGAAGTACAAAAATCATTTGCAGAAATGCAAACATAATTGTTTTGAAAGCATACTTATATGTCACATAAAAAAATAAAACATATATAGATATACATACATAAGTACCGGCTCTACAGCTCTATAAATATTACAATAATGATTGTACAAAAAAATGTAGGGGAAAAAAATTAAAATGTAATGCATAGTAAAAAATTTATATTTTTTACAGGTATGCATTTTTTGAAACCTATACATCATTTAATATTAATCTTTTAACATATTTCTGAAAATAATTTTTTCAATCAACCATTATTAACAAGTAAAATAAAGTTTAATATCAAATATTTTCAAACGAATTATTAAAAATGTAACTATGAATGTATAAATTTGAAATTAATATATATCAAGAATCGGTGAAATTGTCGAATCAGCCACTGGTACGCCAAATTATAAAAAAAAACGCTAATTTGGCGCGTTTTTGCGTGTTGTGTTTTAGAGTAGCAACCCTACTACAACACGATCCGACTTCTCCCTCACTGATACAAAAATCAAAAGGGTCACCAGGTTTGGCACTTTTATTGATTTGGCGAGAAAACACTTGGCGGGATAAGTGGCCGATTCAACAATTCAACCCAAGAATCGGTTTCTTCTCATTTAGTTTTTCTTTTTCCTAAAAGGCTGCATATTGGCAACTAAGCCTTTGCAGACATGATAAGTCCCTAAATGTGAGAGCTATTTCGTGGTGGCACCTTGAAAACAAGCATTTTAAAATAATATATAGTGATGTGAATTTAAAACACACACTTAGAAAAATCAACAAATGTACATCTGCTTAAGGAGTAAAATATAAAATATTAGCAGATTCAAACTGAAGGTAAATATTTATGCTTTAAAGTTTACAATATTAATCTTAGAATATTATATAACTTTTATTGATTTCAGTACCTCACATTCTTAATATTAAATATAATACTTAACATTTAAAATAATGCCCTTTAAACTACTAATGCATCATGGGTTTAAAATGACACACTCTTAAATTATTAAAAAATTATACATCTTAAGACAAAAAATAACCATTATTATATTTTAGCAATTTATCAACAACATATAGCTTCAGCCATGATCAGGCTATCAGTTACTAGTAAATGGATTTATGATAAATGAGAATCTTGATTAAATATGAAAACTTGATCTCTCTGCCAACCAGTTACATCAATTCATAAATTTATTAAAAATATGTCCATAATAATTAAAAAAATAATTTTAAAAAGTAGATAGCTTAAAATATGCCTAAATGGAATATTAAAAAAGTGTGGTTTTGCTTATGATTAAAATAATCGTTAGAAATTCAAATCAAAGTTCAATTTAGATTCTTGACAAATACCAATTTTATTCAACCCAAACAATATTTAACTATAATAATAAAAACTTCAACTATTAATATTTTTCAAAAAATTTATTTGCAAATAAATAACACTTTTTTTTAAAAAAAATAATAAAAATTTGCATTTTTTAATTATACAAATTTACAAAAGAAAAATAGTCTTAAAATCAAACTTAAGCCACATTTTCTTATCACACTAATGTTTTGAAGAAGAAAAAAACAATAGAGTCTGACAGCTAAGTTGAACAAACAAATGGCTCTGTTTCATCTGACTGTAATCTAAACTCTATAATCAGATAAATATACAATAAAAACATTTAAAAAAGACATACAAAGCATAAAAATCGATGATTATTAACCTTTAAATTTGATTTACAAGCAGATTGAATTCAGAAAAATGAAATTTCTTCATTGGATGCTCTTTCCATACAGTATTTTAAACAGCTGACAATTTAAAAAAATATTGGTTTCATAATCCCGCAATACAGGGTGTCAATTCATATTAAGATATTTGGGCAAACATCAATGAAGGATTGATTCAAACGATTCTAAAACAAATATTAGCATGAAATAAGATTTCAAACAAAATGATCGACTTATAACATACCTTCCGCTTTAGAAATAAGCGACTTCAAAATTTCTTACACCAGTCAGACATTAACATATACCCCGAACAGCTAAGATAGATAAATGTTGCCAGATTGAAAATACGTGAGTTATTTTGGTACGTTTGGGGATTAACGTCTTTCTAGAACATTGCCTCTCAGTTTCAGAACGATGAAATCAATAATTTTGGCCAACGGAAGGAAGGTGGGAAAAAACTCATTTGGTTTGATTTTCTATAACGTCATATTCTAACGCAATGCCAGCACAATAGGTGACGGACTCCGTACTTTTGAACCTCAGTCAAGTGACGAGACGACATCTAAGCGGTATCACACTCTCCAAACTTCCATACCACATCAAGGAGATGGAAATGAATAAAAGAAAAAGAAAAACATAAACCTTTTATACACTGGCGTAGTTACCAATGGGCTAGGTGGTGTCATGCACCGGGCCCTAAAGCTCAGGGGAGCCCTTGGACCCTGAACAACAAGCAAGCCGAACTTGCAATAATTTCTAACACAGTAAATATATATATATATATATATATATATATATATATATATACTAGCTGCATGGCCCGGCGTTGCACGGGCTTTTACTGAGGGTATAACTTAATCTCTATGCTAATTTCCTCCTTTCTTTCTGATGCCAAATTTTTTGTGTGGGTGTGACGCGTACGATTGAGTGCATGGCCCGTGAGTGAGTGTCATGGCTTTTTCGTTTAACATTTTCAAATTACGAAGTTTCACTACTATTTTAAATTTTGAAGTAAAATTATGGATTTTTTTAAATGTTCGACACCGATATTGATTCATTTTAGAAAAAAAATTATAAAATATGCAAAATATTATTTTGTAAAAAAAAAATAAATTTTTTTTAAATTTAAAAAAAAAAGATAGTTTTCGGCATTTTATTTTTTAAATTACTGATTCTAGAAGATCAATGAGCTTTTTAAAAATCATATTCATTTAAATGCATCGATATTTATTCATTTTAGAAGGAATCATAAAATACGCAAAGTATTATTGTTTTGAAGGGAAAAAAATTCGAATCGGCACGAAATAAATGATATTTGGTATTTATAAATTTATTAAATCACTGATTTCAAAAGAGAAAAGCATGAATTTTATTAGTTTAGATGGTTTACTTAACATAATTATAAGAAATCCATACATAACGATTGAAAAATTTCGTTTAATGATTTACAGAAAACAATACTACTTTATTTTTAAAAAAAATTATTTAAAGCAATACATTTAAATATATTGCAAATAAACTTATTTAATATAATGATAACGGAGTAAAAACGCGATTAAATTTTTCACAAATATAATTAATGCAAAAATTCTTACCGTTACCTATTGAAACGACTGTTTATTTCTTTATTGCGTTGTTTTTGAATGTTAGATTTAAAAAAAATTTACAAAAAAAGGTAAAAAGCCTTTATTTACACATTTACAGTAAAAAATTCAAAAAGAAAATAATACTATGTGATAAAAATATATTTCAGAATATTTCCTTGTATTTTTTATGATATATTTTTCTTATATTCTACAGTTCTTCAATAAATCAATCTTTAAGAATAAAAAAAAAACTATCGGTTGTGATGCGTTATATGAATGAGCCTCCCGCCGCAAATAGCAATGTTATGAAGGAATTCCCCTTTTTCTGCATCAGAGTGAAAGACTCAAAGCTATCTCAACCTTTCCCGTCTTCCAAACAGAAAGCTAACGTAAAGTGAATGACCTCGACGCAATTGAGAATTTTTTTAAAGTTTTCATTTTTTTTTAGGGCTTAACTTTCACGCTAAAATTTTATAATTTCACACATTAATTGCAAAATCAAAGTAGTTTTAAATAAAAAATGTACAAAAAATTGTTTAAATTACTTCTCGCAAAAACGGTATTTTACGAAAATCACAAAAAAAATTTTAAAATCCGTAATTTTTAAGCACGTTTTTCAATCTTCACACAAAAGTTGGACAGTTCGTACGATGATTTTAATAAATGACGAAGTTATTTAATGTTGAGTTAAAATTTTGAGTATTTTTAAAAAAATAATAGAAAAAAAGTTTTAGCATTTTATTTTTTGAATGACTGATTCGAAAAGAAAAACGCATGAACTTATTTAACACAAAATATCGTTTTAATAACACGAAAATAAATTCATACGCAACGATTTAGAAAAAGATTTTCATAAAAACGCATCGGTCTTAACTCGATTTTAAAAAAATCATAAAAAGTAGAAAATATTATTATTTTGGAAAAAAAAAATTATACTGTATCGTGGCGAAAGAAATGATCTTTCCGATACTGTAATTATTTTTTGTCTGATTTAAAAAACAAAAATCGGATGGCTGTTTAAACAACGTCGAGAATACCGAAAAATTTCACCCTCTGTTCATTCACGACGCTAGGTGGGGAAAATAACGCGCAGGGTTAAGACAATTATGCGTTTTTAGGTTTTTAATTAATATCTTTTTAACTAATTACAATATCGGAATGAAAAATAGTTTGCGTCCTATTCTCAGACCTACTGAATATACGCTCAAAATTTCATAAGATTCGGCCACACCGTTTCGGAGGAGTTTGGTTACAAACACTGTGACACGAGAATTTTATATATTAGATATAATGTTGCAAAATATAGCTATAATCAGGGTAACTAAGTTGGAAGTAATTTTGAACTATAGCGAATTCCTCCCCAAAAGCTATTTTCCTGTTTTATTATTTCGCAATCTAGTATCTGCAATAGACCACATTGTGGCACGCGAAGACTTATTGAAAAATCACAAAAATTTTATGAAAATATTACTGAATTAATTGAATTACAATAGAAAATTATCATGAAGAAAATATGTAAAAAACAGAAATTTTCAGCTTGAGATTTTCAAGGCGCTGAGCAAGATTTTTCTTTTCTTCAGTATAGAGCCAAAAATGAGATCATGCTCCAAAACTTACAATTCCACAGCATTATAACGTTCCGAAAAAAGTGTTGAGTAATGTGAGACTAAAAACAAATTCTTTCTCGGACGGTCAAATCTGCTTAAAAAGTCACCCTCTCTCGGAGGCGGTAAATATTTAACATCTCAGATTTCCAACCCAGTTTCAGCTTCCCCTTGTAGTGCTGGTGTTTAGAGTTTATAGGTATTGGCTGTCAGTGTGATTTCAGATAAAAAAGTTATTCCGAAGGTGTTAGCTATTTACGATTTTTGTAATGTCAAGAAATAATTCTGCAATATATTAGGAGAGCAGTTGTTGATAAGGTAGAAGTAATTCTATCTGCACTAAGTAGCCACGTTATAAAGTAGAGGGAGTGAGAACATGCATCCATGACTAATCAGAATGCTGGATTCGGAGCCTAGAAAATTTGTAGCTTAACATCGGCAAATTGTTTCTAGCTGTCAGACTCAATTGATTTTAAACTCTGTTTTACAAGACAAGCTTTTTTCCTTTTCTAAAATTGTTTTTAGATTTTAGCGTCAGCATAGTTGCTTAAAATTTTTTTTATTTTCAATATGTTTATGGGTAAACCTTCGACATCGAAAAGAAATTATGAAGATATTGCAGCACGTGATTTTAAAATTGTCTGAGAAGAACAATACTTGTTTACACATCAAAATGCTTCCAAGCCTGTTTGTTTGATATGTGGAATTTTTAAAGCAGTTCCAAAAAAACTTAACTTGGACCGTCATTTCAAACAACTGCATAGTGATTTCCACAGCAAATATCCATTTGGATCAAATTTGCAAATCTTGTTCCAGAAGAGAAAAGACGAAATGGAAACCATGGTGAAGGATTCTTATGACCTTTCTTTGTTGTTAGCCAGCAAGAAAAAAAACCATATTCTGACGAAGAGGAGATAATAAAAAGTAGCCTTTTAATTTTCGCCCAAAATGTCGGTGATCTAAATGCCAAAAATATGATTGATATAAAATAGCTTTATCTAGAAATACCATCATGCGTCGTATAGACGACATGGGCCAGGAGGTTAGAACGCAAATAGTCTCTGGAATTCAAAATTGCAAATAATTTGCATAAATTTTGGATGAAAGCTGTGATATCACAGACAATGCGCAGTTAAGCATCTTTGTGGGTTACACGAACAATAATATTGATACTGTGGAAGACCTTCTTGATTTGCACCAACTAGTTTTAACTACAGGTGAAGTCATTTTTAAGGAACTTAAAAATGTAATTGAAGTCAACAAAGTAGAATGGAGAAAATTAGACAGTGTTTACACACAGATGGAGCGCCTTACATGGTTGGCAAAATAAAAGGTTTTGTGGCATTGTTTGAAAATTATTTGGGAAGAAAAGTTTTCAAGTATCATTGTATTATTCATCAAGAAGCTCTTTGTGCCAAGGACTTAAACTTGTCTTTCGTTTTTGATCCCTTGGTGCGCTGTATCAACAAAATACAAGCTCATGCTCTGAATCGACGAAGATTTCGTACGCTTTTCCCCGAAGAAACGGAAGAAAATGGCGAGTTACTCCTTCATTGTAGTGTGCGCTGTCTTTCCAAAGGAAGTTCACTTGTGAGATTTTGGAGTTTGAGGGAATGTGTTTTAGAATATCTGGAAGAAAACGCGATGTACTACCTAGTGAATGCTGGCTCCTCAGGAGTGAAAATTGGCCGTGGGATTTAGCTTTTCTTACCGATATAATGGAATGTGTAAACAATTTAAATTTAAGATTACAGGGAAAAAATTGTATTTTTCCTACGCTAGTTTGTCATATATCTTCTTATGTGAACAAACTTTTGCTTTTTTTGTCGGGATTTTGGAGAGAAAAAATCAACTCATTTCCCACTCATGCAGGAGTTATCAGCCAAAGTTATTATTGTTCCGAACTGTGATAAATTTAAAAATTTAATATCCATTTTGCAGGATTCTTTCAGAGCCAGGTTTGAGGATTTTAAAGATGATAAAAAAAATACTGAACTTTTCACTAGTCCTGTTTCGATTTCTCTTCAAGATATTAATTGTTACCCACCTCAGGTACAAATTGATATGATTGACCTACAGCACCATATTACTATAAAAAGCAATTATAAGGAAATTATTTTAACCGCAAATGATCCAAATTACATCGAATTTTGGAAATTTGTGCCACAAAGCAATTTTCCAAATTTACATGATTTAGCGGTCAGATATTGTTGTAGGTTTAGATCAACATATGTTTGTGAAGAAATGTTTTCTGTTGAATGGGTAATTAAATCAAAATATCGCTCAAAATTAACTGATATGCACCTAATTTTGTTATCATCTTCACGAACTAATCCAAATATAGATGATTTAGTAAAAAAAAAAACTACAAATCCAAAAGCCTCATTAAGAAAGTACTGACTTCTTAATAATAATTTAAAATTAAATGTTTCAAGTTGCTTATTTTTATTTTGTACCTAAGCTGACTGACTGATCCTGTAAAAATTTATCAACAAAAAAATATAAATCTCTACTTTTGTTTTATTTGTTATACCATTTTTTTTTTTTTTTTTTTTACATTTTCACTATATAGAACTTGCATTTAAAAATATGTTTTTGGTGTAAATAATCCATAATAAGCCTATAAGTAATACTTTTTAGTTTGGAGGAAAAGTTGGAAGTGGCACTTGTAATTTTTTTTATCAGATTGTGGCACGCTTCCCAAAAAGGTTGGCCACTCCTGCAATAGACTGATGCAATATTGTCCCCCCACCACCACTCCTCTGTTCCTTCGGAGGCAGAGGCAGATTAAGCGGCTGGCGGACCTGGCAGCCGCCAGGGGCCCCCAGCGCCAGTCGGGCCCCAAATTTGAGCAATTTCAGTTATAAATTCAACGTACAACTAAAAGACCTTGATCTCTTGAACCGATATTGCAACCACTACAGTGCCAATTTAAGCTCATTTTGGGCCCTGGGCGCAGAAGATCTACGGGCCACTTTAAACTGGAGGCTCGAAATTTATAACCGGAAAATCTGGTAAAGTCCATCTTATCCAGGCACATCAGGGCTTCTCCGGGCCCCGACGTCTAAGTGTCCTCCTCAAGCGCCCAATGGTTAATCTGGTACTGAATCCCAATAATTTCCACGCATTTGAGTCGTGTAGCAGAGCCCTAGCCATCTTTCTTCCGTCTATCTATATTGCTGCAATCTGTACAAAATGTTCACCGCATGCGTTTTTTTTTACACAAAATTTTTATTTCGAACAAATAAATACTATTCAAGTCAAGAAAGTTTGTTTTAGTTCACAGGCATGCTTAACTGCTCTCGGATACATTTTACACTATATATATATAATTGAAAAAAAATCCTAACACCAAGAAAAAATTATTTTAGACTGATGAAACTTCAGCAATACATTTGCCTAAGTAAAGTATCCTAGTAAGTAAGTATCTTAGTAGTACGTTTGCCTAGGTAAGTTAATTAAAATCTCATGATCACTGGTTTATGTAATCGCGAGTAGAGCCTTTTCAAATGTAAGATGATGGTACGCATTAAAAACCGGTGCAACCACCAGAATTTTAAATGCAAACATGTAAACGTGCATACAATATGCCGGATATGAGTTTGTGGGATGGAATTGCATGCCCTTGTTCTTAGTCGATCAATATAAGGTTGTTTAATTCTGGTTGTGGATGGACTGCCGTTGCCATCCAGGAACATCCCATTTGTGCTCGATTGGAGAAAGATCTGGTGATTTAGCAGGCTAAGGTAACACGTTGACACTCTATAGAGCATCAAGTATGAGGGATCATGTCATCCTGTTGGAAAACACCCCTTGAATTATGTTTATAAAAGCAATGTACAACTGTTGAATTACCAGACAAACGTGCAAATTTGCAGTAAGGGTGTGTTAATTAACCTCGAAAGTGCTCCTGCAATCAAAAAAAATTTCTTGCACCAGACTATAACTCTACGTGCAGGCACAGTGTGTCTAGGCCACTGAAAGGTTGTTTGCAGGTGCTGACTTGGCCTTCTTCAAATGAATATACAACCATCACTGGAACTAAGAGAGAAACAGCTTTGAACACAACACATTGCCACTGCGCTCTCCAAAGATGTCTAGCGTGACATATCAGTGATTTGAAGCTAATGGTATGAAAACTTCAGGGCATCTGACTGGAAGCTATTTTTCAAACGATTGATCACTGTCTCGTTCTGGTGGCGAAAAATAGTATAATTTCTGCTGTAGATGCACTACGATATTCCCCAGCCATGTGGTGAATATAGTGGTCTTCTCTGTCAGTGGTGACCCGTGCGTGGTTGGACTATAGTTTTCTTGAGATAGCAGTTGACTATAGTTTTCCTTCCGGACCACTGCTGCCAAAAATCATGCGCAATGGACACACTCCTACCAAGACTTTCTGTACTATCTTGGAAAGAAAGTCCATGTTTTTTTAGCTTTATAATACTATCTCGTTCAAACTCAACGAGTTGTTAATAGAAGCTTCTTCGTCTTCTTAAAGTCATTTTGGACTATCATGAACTCATTATCTCATATCTCAAAGATAAATAAGACTCACGAACTTTATAAGGCGTATTTAAAGTACACTAGATTCGCATCCTCAAAGTGGCGCAACTAGTATCACCCTCAAGTATCACAACTAACTCGAAATTTGAATCAAAGTCATATTTCAGATGTATGTTGTTGTTTCTTATGCCACTTAATCTGCTACTGCGTCAGATCCAGGCTCACGAAATTCATCAGGGCAAGGGACTAGTTATGCACCTGTTGCTGACCGTAGCCTTGAGCACCTGCATGGAGCTCAAGGCTACGGTCAGTTAAAATCTAGATCGGGCTAAAAGGGCTACGGCTAAAATCTAGATCGGTTCCACACCAATTTTGAGGGATAACACTCTAGGGGTGAGTCAGGGGTCTCCCACTTCTCTTCCCCATCCACCAACCTCACGAGAGGACATGCAGCTCGACGGCTGCTTAGAGTACTCCCATGCCACAAAGGCACTATATATTTACAAACATCCATACCTTCTCCGGGATTCGAACCCAGGCCCTACGGCACAGCAGTCAGCGTCGCTAACCACTATACCAGATGGGTGACTTCAGATGTATAAACACCTCTACCAAATTACTTTGATAGAGCACAACATCCTCTTGGAGATGGTATTCTTATTTCCACCAATGAATTTCCTAATGAAGATAAATGAAGTTATGCGATAAAAGATATGTCTAGTTCAAAAAAATTATTTCAAGTTAGTTGTATTTAGGCCTTAATAACAAGATAAAAAAAAACCCATAAAAGCGGCACAGGCTAAAATCCGTTATCCAAATGAAGAAGGAAAAAAAAAAAAGAAAAAAAAAAATACCACATACTGTGGGAGGCAACTTCCCTTTTGAAACACACAGTTCGATAAATATGAAACTACCCTAATTACCATGATTGGGAATACCATACTCCAGAGAATAAGTGCTATTAGCAAATCATTGCAATAAGTTGAGTGTGAATTATTAAAGGAATCTAGTCTGCTTAAATCTGTAGAAAATTACATTCAAAATTTCAGAAATGAATTTGGAAAAATGGAACAAGGAGCAATTAATTTATCAGGGCTTCTCATTTGATGAGAAAGCTGAGCAAACTCGCAGACAGCAAAAGAAAAAAAAATTATTTTCCGTGAAAGTAAAGAAGTCGGCTGGGAATTTTTGAAAGAAGCGAATGTTTCATAGTGAATTCATTTTATTTCATAGGCGATAGGGCAAGAGCAGAACTATCCCGAAGACCTGAGATTTATGAAACTGTTATAGAACACACTTTACTGTACTTTTTGACGAAAGATTATTACCTGTAATTAAGAAAAAAGCTACACAAATACTAAATGAAACTTACAAAGATGATATTGATTTTTAAAAAAATTTAATGATATGAATTGGATTAGTTTTTACTATTTTTAAAAGAAAACGAATATAAATGAGACTCCATTAGGAATTTATCAGGTGAAATCCTGATGTCGAGATACTTTCTCTAATGTAGAGAAAATATTTTTAATAATACGATATCGAATGCATTATTTGGAAGCTTTTTTTCAGTTTTAAAGCGTGTTAAAAATTATTTAAGAAGCACCATTGGAGAGAAGACAAAATGAACAACATGGCTATATTTTTATAGAACAAGATATTTTGGACAAAATAGATACGACAAAAAATTTCTGAATTTTCGAAAGACAAATCAAGAAGTAAAGTCGTATTGCAAAGTTGTAAGCTGTTTAGTAAGGTTTTTAATTTTTTAAAACGCAGTTAAGATATTTCTTCAGCCGTTAAAGATTATTATTAAGAAGACATTCTATTTTAAGAATTCAAGGACAGTGAATCTTTTCACTCTTTTAGTTTTTCGACTTTTGAGCCCATGGGCCTCAAACCTCTTACCGCCAGAGGCCTTTAACTACCTAAATCCGCCTCTGTTCGGAGGGGTGTGTTTTTTTAAAATCATCATAATAATGTTCTATTATGTTTTCTTGTTCATGCATATTTTTTGTATCATTTCATGTCAAATCGAACCTGGGTAATCACTAAAGTACGCATACGCATACATATAAGTAATAAGTAGCTTTTGCTTTCCTTCGTTCTGCAGAGCACGATAAAGGGATGATGTTAAAGCAGCTTTGTATATTTAAAATACAAACATATTTTAACTTTTTACTTTATAAAATACAAACAATATAGGGCCCTCGTTTTTTATTTTTTGCATCAGGGACTTTAGATACCTATCTACGCCACTACTTTTATAATACCTTCATCCTTAAAAAATTAAATTTTCTGGGCTGTGATTTCCATCCGCAACATTCATAACTATTTTTCTAGAATTATTTTACTGATTTTTCTGAGGCATAAAAAAGGTTACTTTTATAACTAGCAGTATTAACTTCATAGCATAAGTAGCAAATGCTACGAGTCTTATAACTGGAACAGAAAAGTAAAATTTTGTAGGAGTCCTGGCTATCGTTTGCAGATATGTTTGCTTCAAAAAACTATTTTTCTAAAAACATTTTTAAAAAATAAAATGCCTGAAAATCTGTATAATATTCATGGAATTCCCTGGTAGCCGACTCAAGTGAGAGCTGAATGATCCTTGCCTCTTGTATTTAAGCCAATTCATTCATTTTAAAGGAACTGGAAAGGTATTGATAAAAAGTCCAGGCAAAATTCATTTAGCTCCTAAGAATTTCTTAGAAATATAAATATTTAAAAAGACATTCAATATTCTTTGAGAACTACGAAGAAAATTCTACTTTGTAAACAAGAACAAAAAACCCAAACTGGATAATCTGTCACCCGTATCCACGTATAATAAATCTAGAATTCTCTCTCTCTCTCTCTCTTAAGGTATCCGACTAACCCTAAAATTGTGAATTTTGCCAAAAATTGGCAAATTTCTTTAATGATTTTATTTCATAGACCATCTTATTAGCTTTACAAAAATATCAAGTTTATAATTTTCCGTTCTCTAGATCAAAAACTACAAGTGTTTTAGTAAAAGCAGATGCCATTACTTTAAGCAAGATATGTCATACTTTAAAACGCGTTTTACTTGAAATGTGTTTTTTGAAAAAACTCAAACTGGGACAGCGATTACTGAAAAAGTTTTGAAAATAATTAACTGACATTTTTGTATATGTTCAGTATAATAGTAGAAGCGTTTTAACTTTCAGATTTATCAATCACTGTTTTATTGCAAATTTTACAGTTATAATAATATAATTACTGTTTTTTCAAGCAATTTCACACAATAACTAAGAAAAAGTGCTCTAGTTTTTGTAAAAATTAAAATATTTCTTATCCTGAAGGTCATTTCAAAAATGAATAACATAGCAACACATCAGAATTAAAAAATTGAAAATTTGTTCATAAACTTTTGGTATAGAATGGACCACGTTTATGTTATTTTTTGTAAATTTCTATCCATTTTTTCCTATTTTAGTAATGATAATTTTTGTTCTTCTTCTTAATTTTAGTATATGTTACTTAAAATGTACTGAAGAAATTTACAAACAACAAAAAAAATCCCTTATCTCTGTTTTTTTTAAAAAAAAGTTGTCGCAAGTAGTCGGATACCGTAACAACCCAAACATCACGACTCTTGGAAGATAGCATTCCTGAAAAGGAGTGACTGTAAATTGATATCTTATCTGCACCACTTGACCGGATTTATTAATTAAAATATACGAATACGTTGAAATGGTCAATTTTTGCAAAAAATTACATTTTTAGTATTTGATTTTATACAATAAAGTATTTATTTAGCTTTTTAAAGCTATACTTATTTTGTTTCTAGGTCGCTTAGAAGCCAAGATATTGAAGAATTAGTAAAGTGCGAAAAACCAGAAGTGAATATTTTAGTAACCGGAAGTCAGTATTTTAATTCCCTTAAAATCGTTAAACAGGTTTTAAATGCAATATTTAAAAAAAAAAATAGAACTTTAACGGACTTTTGCTTTAACAGAAAAAATAATTACGCATTTTGAGAGTGTTTGAATCGTAAATCTAGCAATGCATACATATTTTTTTTAACATTCAACTTGATTTGATGAAAACTCAGTTTGTTTAGTTGCAAAACAAAAGTCATCAACTTTATTTGATAGAAAAAAAGTGAATTATTAGCTCGTATTATTTTTTTTAATAACTATGGGATGAAACAAAAGTGAAAGTTATTACCGTAAACGTCAGAACAAAGCAAATAGGTATCGTAATAAAGTTTCAATTTCCGAGCACGAAAAAATTAGTACTGATTTAAATATTCCAAATGTAGGTGAATCAAAAAGCTAATTAATTCTGTAAAACCTACAGATGTTCCAGAAAACAATGAAAAAAATATTGTTCTTAACTTAGAACTTTTAAGTAATTTGATTTCCTTATTATGTTGTCCTGTGCGCATTGAAAGAAAAGTCAGTGTTGTGCAAGACTCTATGTTTGGTTAGGCATGAATATGAATTTAAAATTTAAGGGATTTTAAGGATTTTTAGATACATTGAAACATTTCCGTGTGATTACTTGTGTATTAACCCCGTAACTGCAAATGAAAAGCTACGAAATCACCCCCAGTGCCACAGTTTTCCCCACAGGCGCGCATAGTTTCGCGGTTTATTAGGGAAAAGAAAAAGTGTGTTTTTCAACCTAAAAATTGTTTTTTTTTCACTTTAAAAAAAGAAAAAAAAAGATAAAATAATAAAACGAAAATGCAAAATTTATAATATCTAGATTTACAATGTAATAAAAAAATATTACTTATCTGTTATGCGATATATCCTTAAACATGGTGAACTCGAAAACCTGCATCCCACATTCAGTTCATTGATAGCGTACAAAGATATCCAATTGTCAGACTTATTCCTGCAAAAAAATTAAAAAGGTCCTTTTACACACGGTAAGCGAAAATGATAGAAAAGAGAACTCAAACAAACAAACAAACAAGCAAACAAACAAACAAACAAACAAACAGGCAGGCAGACAAGAAAAACTGCTTAGCTATGAATTTCATCATTCCTGGAATATGCCCCAAATTTTTTCTCCACTTCTTCTCCGAAATAAGTAAATTCTTTAGAAGCAATGTCATTTTGTTCTATTCCAAAGCCGTAGGACTAGTTTTAAGCAAAGTAGCACAATGCAAAATGTCTTACTTTGGAAGGACGAGTATACACGTCCGGGGCACTAAAGGCACCAGCTCAGCAGGACGTGTAGATACGCCAGTGGCACTTAAGGGGTTAATATTGAAAAGTATTATAGAACTTGATGAAATTTGAGAAACAGAGTCTAAACAACATTCTGTATCAGTGGCAAAAGTTGCCAGAAAAAAAATAGCTGAAAAGAAAAAAATGATTAAAAAGGAGCTAACAGAAGGTATACTCTATATAAAACTGGTTAATTATAAGTAAGCAGTTGTGTAAATATAAAAAAAAAATGTGATAAATAATACTAAAAATACATTTTATTCAAAATGATTTTTTTTGTAATTTGAGAAAATTTAAAAAATAACTCAAAATATTACCAATAAATATCTTTGAAATTTGGTACCAATTTTTCTCATAATGTTTTCAGGGCTTGAACTAAAATAATGATTGTACTAAGAATGTTTTTTAAATTATGGTCTAGTATTTGCTTAAAAGTGTTGTAAAATATGGCATATTTCTTGCGTTGGTTCTTCGACTGGCTCTGAAGTTTTTATTTAGTAATGTAACCAAAAGATTTTAGATTAGCCTTAGATACATATATAATGATTATTTTAATAATAAATTTATTCAAATAGGGTCAATAGATTTTCATGTACAAGTTTTTGAATGTTCCTAAAATTTCTTCAAAATTCCTTATAAATTATCAATTTTCTGAAGTTTAAATAATTTATTGCAAATGACATATAAACTGAAGTTAAAAATGATACAAGTTTTTTTTTCTAAGAGATGTTTTTTAAAAGAAGAGCTCTGGACGTATGCGCGTTTACCTTAAGAGCTAAATAAGGTGAAGTGGCGCGCTTATCCGGCAGGACAGAACCTGGAACCTTTGGATCCGAAACCGAGTAACTTAACCACTACACCAAAATGAAAAATATGATTAATAGCATTTAATTCATTTTGGAGCTTAAAATTAGAATAAATAGTAAAAAAAAATCATTTTATTTAAATTTATTTATTTAATTTGAAAAAAAGATCCTTTTATTGGCTAACCTTTTTTGTTGTAAAATATCATATATAGTATGATATATAGCATACCACATTCAATTCTGCCATATGTAATATCTAGGTACTAAAGTGCCATTGGGATTGCAATCGAATGGTATGAGGTCGTCTTCAGCGACGATTTCAGATTCAATTTGGGCAGTGATGACAATCTTGTTTGTGCGAGGAGACCCCGTGATTAACAATACATCCCTAACTAATAAATACAATAAGTCAAGTTTCAAAAAACAGTGTTCTTATAAAAAATTGGCAGTATTTTTTAGTTTATTTTTTGTTGCCACTGTCTTCTAATTGCCACTTAGACCTCTTAATAATTTAAGTATCAAAACGTACTATAATGTGACTAATACCTGAACTGTAGGCAGTCTTCTTATCTTTTAATGCGTAATCCTTCAATCTCTTAATAATTCCACCTTCCTATCTTTATTCTCTCACCCGGACTTACTAACTCTCTTCCGAATATTTCTTTTACTTATATGTCACACTTTAACTAACTAACCTTTTTAAGCAAGCGAACCTGAACTACATATAATAAACTTAATTTGCATATCACGGTTTCTTCTTAAGAGAAGGTTATTGTTTTCATACACCAAAGATTTCCCCAGAGGGTTAGTTGAAGGACGCGTTTAGATCCATCACAACCCCCTTTATGAAGAAATCTATCCATCCACCCCCTCCGTGTTTTTCAGAGGGTCTTAAGACCCGATGGAAATTACGTTAAAAATTTAACAAGCAAACAAAAACTATCAGCAAGATTTATAAATTTAACGCACTATATCTTTAAAATTTAAACGCATGAGAACACGCAAAAACGACTAATCTAAAGGGTATTTTGCTGTTTAATGGAAACATCCTGTACAAAGAGTTCCTGCAGTGCATCCCATTCAGGCGAGAACCAAGGGAAAAACCCCATAAGGACCACAAAAAACCTTGGTTGTGCACTTAACTTAATTTATATACAACAGTAATAACATACAACTTTATTTCTTCATAAAACAATTATTTTCATGACACCTAAGGTATCAGGGTCAGCGACCCTGAAATGAAAACTGGATCCCTTAACATATTCAAAAAAAAAAAAATATGACATCATTCAATTTTCATACTTATATGTATGATATCAATTATTTGAAATATATACATTTTCATATAAATAAACATCACATCTGATTTCTTTTTGCAAAACTCCTTATCCATTCGTGCTGCGCTGTTAGTGTTACTATTAGTTTTCCTAATTACGCCGCGTCCCCAAACCAGATAATATATACCTATATACCTTGAATATATACATACACAATTATATTTTACAATTTTCAAACATACAATATACGATAAGCAAAAACAATACAAGTAATTCTCACATAAAAGCCAAGTCCTATTTTGTAGCAAAACAAATGTAAATAAACAAATGTTTTCCACAATTTGGAAAAAATTTACATACAAAAGTTCATCTTTCAAATAAAAAGAAAAATGCGCTCAACTCAGGGACAACTTTTGTACAGATAAACATTTTAAGAAAAATAAAATGAGACTCGCGCGCGCTCAGTGAAAATGATCTGAACCTCTCAATAAAAAAATAAATAAATAAATAAAAAACAATACCACACTTGTGGCAATCCATCTTTAGATCCTTTCTGTGTGAGAGCAGTCTCCAACTAAGGCTTCCAAGCTGATGGATCTCAGACTAGGGCGGTTCTCCCAGTGATCTTTGAACTTTTAACTTCTACGCCCCCCATAGGTTTCTTGAATATGTGTTTCTTTTTTGCGTCGTGGATATGGCTGGCATTTTTTCTGGGTCTGCTCACTCTGTTCGGCTACTGGACGTCGACTTCGAAGGTCATAGGGGCAGGTTCTTCCAGGCTGGACTTGGCTGGACTGGTTGGATCTTGTATCCACGGTCACAGTGCATCGTGATGGACCTGGGATTGCTCTGTTGGCGTCCTCTTGCTTTTCAAAGACTTCTCTCCTCGTCCTTTTCTTTGTTGATGACCTAGATGGGATTGAAGATGGAAGATTCCTCTTGTAGAAGGTTGTTAGATCTTTGAGGCCTTCTTTTAACCTTTTGCTCTTCTAGCAATGACAAAGGGAGATATCTCTTCTTGTCATTTTTTATCTCAATTAGCCAGCTTTTTCTATAAATTTTTGTACTACTAGTGGGAGAACCCATTGATTCTGGTCTCCATCGCTTCTCTCATCGCTCCTTCCCTCTATTGCTCGTTTCTCTGGTTACGCCTATATTACCCTCAAATTCTCTATTTGCGCTGATCCACTATGACTATTAAATCCTTCTGCCTGTGCTGCTCTAGATCGACTACTTTCCAACCTTTTCGTCTGTGCTGCCCTAGGTCGCCTGCTATCCAATCCTTCCGACTGTTCTACACTCTCATCCCTTCTTCTTCGGTGATAAATCCACACCTGATCTACATTCACTGTGATTTGCTTGCCTAACTTCAAAATAGCAACATTAATATTTTCAACTTTCAAAACTTCGTAGAGGCCTGCAAACTTCGGCATGAATTTACCGACTATTTTCTTACTAGCTGAGCTTAAGGGGTGTGTTTGAACCAACACAAGATCATTAACTCTTACATCGATCTCACGTCTCCTCTTATTGTAATATTTCGCCCATTTTTCCTGCTGTTTCCTAGTATTCCTCCTCAAACAATTTTTCGATATTAACACACACCAAGTCTGATCCGTCAGTTACCATTACTAATTTCTGAAATGGGGTAATTAGTTTTCGACTCAAAAATAGCTATTCGTAGAGCGTACGCGAATTCCTTAAGAAATTGGTCCCAGTTCATGTGATTGTCTTTTACAAAACTAGAAATCATTTGTAGAAGAGTACGGTTAACTCTCTCAGTTTGATTTGATTGTGGTCTATACACGGCTGTTTTAACATGCTTTATGTTCAACCTGTGACACACCTGCTCAAAAACTTCAGATATAAAATGGGGACCCCGTTATCACTAATCATTTTTATAGGAGCTCCATAACGCGATATTTAATTTTCAAACAATGCATTTGCAATTGCTTTAGCCGAGGCTTTTCTTAAGGGTACAATTTCGACAAACTAGAAAAATTATCCGTTATCAATAAAATAAATTTGTAACGTTCCGGACTAGAAGCTGGGTATGGGCCTAATAAATCTAACGATACTATTTCATTTGGAAAATTTGTTACTATAGGTATTAAGTGACCAGCTGGTAGCGCGGTTTTATAATTAAATCTCTGGCACGTGTCACAGGTGGAGACATATTCGTAAATAAATATCCTCAAAAGGAGAAAGTAACAAGTGTCCCTTAATCTTAGATGTGTTTTCTTTTTGCCTAAATGTCCAGACATTCGGTTGTCATGAAACTCGCGCATAATGTCATTACGCAGAGTTCACGAAATATACAACTTTAGTTCTTCGAGAGTGGTAGTGTATTTTGCATAGTATAATAAACCGTCTATTAATTTAAGATCGTGGACAAATTTCCGCAGACTGCCTCGTTAACCGAGCTATCGTCTGGATTCCCCAAAAATCTATAAATATGAAATAATTCAGGGTCATTTCTTTTTTCCTCCATTAATTGTTCTTTCGACGACAACACCAAGGACCTAATAACCGCACAAGATATCTTTGATTCCTTTATGCTTTCCACTGGTTTTCTGGACAACTAATCTGCAACTATATTTTGTGTACCTGGGCGATGTTCCCATTCTACGTTGCACTCTGCTAATTTAAGTTTTCACCTTATCTTCCTACAGGACAAATTTTTTCCGTTCGTCAACTTCGTGAGTACAGCATAGTATGTTACGACTTTTATCTGCAGAGTGCGATATTTGTTTAACGCCCATATGACTGCTAAGCACTCTCGCTCCGATACACTATAATTTCTCTCAGCTGTACTGAGGGTATGTGAAGCAAATGTAATGGGTCTTTGTTTTTGCGTCAAAACTGCCCCCACCCCAACTGAAGTGGCATTCTTAAGCAACTCAAATGCTTTATTAAAATCTGGTCATTGTAAAACTGGGGCTTCTGTCACGGCTTCTTTAATGCGATTAAAGGCTTCGTACGCTAATTCAGACCAAACTAATTTAGAATTTTTTCTTTTTAACATATATAGAGGTTCACAAAGATCTGCATAATCCTTAATAAATTTTTGGTACCATCCTATCATTCCTAAAAACTTTGCCCCTTCCCGAGAATTTTTCGAGGGTTTCATTTCAATAATCGCTTTTACTTTTGCTTCATCAATTCGAACCCCTTCCTTACTAATAACTAAATCTAAATATCGCAATTTGTCACGGGGGAAATGACATTTCACTCGGACCAGCCTCTTGTAATAATCGAAAGACCTCTCTTAAATGTTTAACGTGGTGTGAAAACGATGGAGACAATATAATCACGTCATCCATGTACACACTCACAAAACCCCCTAGAACTGGTTTAAAAATTAGTTCAATTGCTTTTTGAAAATATGGGGCCGCTCCCGAGAGACCAAATGGCATGCGAGTGAATGCAAATGTACCATTTTTTGTTACAAAGACCATCTTAATAATATCTTTGGGGTTTACCGCTAAGTTAAGTACCCTGATCTAAGGTTAAACGTAGACATAATTTCGGTGCGGGGAATATTTGTAATTAGATCATCAATGAGTGGTATAAGGGATATCTAGGATATTTAGTTATTGCATTTAATTTGTGGAAGTCTTTTGCGAATCTGTAAGCTTCTGGGTCATCTGGAGGCAAACCATTATTCTTTCGACATAAAACAATTGGAGATGCATAGGGAGATTGGATAGATATGATCGTACCTTCCTCTAACATTTTATTTACGTGATACTCTCTATTATACTTTGCTTGAACCTGTCGTAGCGAGATGGTCTAGAATACCCGAGGGGGGGGGGTTATCTCCCGTATCTATTTCGTGGTATAACACGTGCGTCTGCCCTGGTTTATTTGAAAAGGTCCCATAAAATCATTAAATAACACATTTAATTCTTCTTTTTGTAGATCACCCAGCTTCGTGTTAGAGAGATCTATCTCCATGGGTTCCTCTGCTATTGTACCTCTTTAATTTGAGAATGGGGAATAATTAGCGATTTGTTTTCAAAATCTAACCCAATTTGAGAAATCTTCATAAAATCAATGCCCAAGATGCATGGGTACTGCATCTCCGCAACGACGTAGAAATTTCACTTTTTCGAGAAATTCCTGATTCGAATTAGCAGTTCTACCATTCCTAGGTTTGTGCACTTGGCACCCTGTGCAGTTACGACCTCGGCCTTAGATTGGGCGGTACGAAAAATAAGATTTGTATGTTTCCTCCGAAATAAAGGACCTTTCAGCTCCCGTGTTTCACTGAGCTTTTATAAAAGCATCATGTAAAAGGATATATACGGAAGGTCAACTGGATTTAATCGTAAATCATTTTTTTTTAATCCTAGCGACCGCTTACCTCCTTCAACACGATCGCTTAAAAGTTTAAATTACCATTTCTTTGACCCACTCTGGTCCTATCATTATTCGGACCTCGATTTACAAACATATTACGATTTCTATGACTGTCCGGTCTATCATCATTTTGATCATTTCGGATCCATCTCTCGAACCCATAATTTCAATACCCCCCCCCCCGGAATATTGGAATCCGCCGGCGCCATTCTCCGATCTGTCTGCATATTTATCACACCTGCATCTCCACTCCTTTCAGAATATCTCCCTCGAATCCCGATCACCTCTTTCAAAACTATTGTTCGAACCTTGGGTTCCTCTGTTTCTATGACGTTCCTCATATTTATCTACTAATTTTAATAACTTTGCCTTAGTTGTGGGATTTCTTACTTGTACATAATCCATCACGTCGGGTTCGAGTCTCATAAGAATGTGATTTAATATTTTTGGTTCATCATAGTTCAAATTAAGGGTCTTATGTATTTTCAGCAACTTATACACAAAATTGGAGGGAGATTGCCCTTTACCCTGTTTCGACGAAAAAACCGCAGCCTCTAATTCGGATCTATTTCGAACCACCGGAAAACTGTCAGTTAATTCCTGCTTCAATGTGGCGAAGTTGGTGGTCTCGCCACTTACAAATGAATATCTAATGACTTCAAACCAATCTAACGCACTTCTTATGAGATTACCTTTCAGGTAGGCACATGCCAAATTTGCAGATATCTCATAGTTCGCTAAGTTATCATCAGTATATGATATAAATTCTGTTACATTCTCTTTTCCAGAGAAAAATAACTCGGGCAAGACCCTAAAATGAGTACCGTTTCCTATCTGGAACGTTAGGCGCCAGTATAATAACCGCCCTTGTCTACCCTGTGACCTGGCTAAAGGTGTAGGAGGAAGTGAAGGATGGTTCGACATAATTTCCAATTATTTATTCAGCACTTTAATTAACTCAAAAACAAATCAATGAATCAGAGTAAATCGGATGTTTCCGATTAGCTAACAGAGGTAAGGAGACGAAAGTCACATTTATGGAGAATACTTCTAATAATTTATCGACTTTATATTAATCAATCATCTACCTTTATCTTACTTTCAATGGTAGAAATGTTAACAATTGCTCCTTAGTCCTCTTAATAATCTAATATATAAAATTCTCCTGTCACAGTGTTTGTAACCAAACTCCTCCGAAACGGTGTGGCCGATTCTTATGAAATTTTGTGCGTATATTCAGTAGGTCTGAGAAAAGGACGTAAACTATTTTTCATTCCGATATTGCAATTAGTTAAAAAGATATTAATTAAAAACCTTAAAACGCCTAATTGTTTTACCCCCTGCGGGTTGTTTACTTGGCAGAACTTCCATTCCGTTTCGGCCGAGCGGTGATCCGACGTTTTTCCACCATCTTAAATTTGCCATCCAATTTTTATTAATGAAATCAGACAAAACATAATTACAGAATCGGAAAGATCATTTATTTCGCCACGATACGGTATAATTTTTTTTCAAAATACCTATATTTTCTATTTTTTACGAATTTTTTAAAAAATGGTTGAAACTGATGCGTTTTTATGAAAATTATTTCTAAATTGTTGCGTATGAATTTGTTTTGTGTTATTAAAACGATATTCTACACTAAATAACTTCCAGCCTTTCTCTTTTAGATCCAGTCATTTAAAAAATAAAATTCCCAAAACATTTTTTTTAAAGAATTTTTAAAAATCAGTCCAAATTTTTACTAAACATAAAATAATTTCTTCATTTATGAAAGTAATCACACGAAACTTTTTTTCTGTGTGTAAAAAAATATTATCCGTAATCTATACGAAGATTGAAAAAATTGCTTAAAAATTACGGATTTAAAATTTTTTTTTGTGATTTTCGTAAAAAACCGTTTTTGCGAGAAATAATTTAAACAGTATTTTTTGTACATTTTTTATTTCAAAGTACTTTATTTTTGCAATTAATTTGTGAAGTTTGAAAGCATTAACTTAAAAATTATGCCCTAAAAATAAAAAAATTAATAAATAAAATGCGATTTTACAGTTAGCCGAACCTTGGAGTCGAAAAATAGTTTTGCGCCAAAGACCTTTGAACTATTTAACCGTCGACCGCATCTAACTCAAGGGTTATATTAAAAAGTTCTGCCTTAAACAGGGGGAAATCAGTAAATTTGGCGAGTAAAAAAAAATGCGAGTGAAAAAGTTATATTTGCTTCAATTTCCGTCATTTTTTCTTTAGATAATTTTCAAAATTAAATCATTATAGATGTTAGATTAAGATGACAAAATGTATTCAATACATTTCTGAGACTCATTTAAAATATTTATCAGTATCAAAATTTTTGTTCTCTTTCATAAAACTTATAGTTTACTTTAAAATAATGCCTAATGTATAAATCTTTTTTTGACATATAATTTCATAATAAAAACGCAAAATTTGCCCATTTCGAATTTTTTTTTTGAATTATTCAGTTAAATAAGCATAACTTCCTTAGAAAAAAAAATAAAAGCTATGTTGAAATAAAAAATTCTTCATTATTAATTGCCTGTTATTAATATATCAAAAATCACTAAATTGGCATGTCACAATTAATTGCTAAATGAATATTTTTAATCAATATTAGTATAAAATAATTAATTAATTTTTTGTATTTTTGATTTCTTCTAAAAGGAATAAATATAGATGAATTTAAATGAAAATGATTTTTAAAAAGTTCATTGATCATTTAGAATCAGTGATTAAAAAAATAAAATGCCGAAAACTATCTTTTTTTTAAGAATGTTACCCCCCCCCCTTTTTTTTTTACAAAGCAATGATATTTTGCATATTTTATGATTTTTTTCTAAAATCAATCAAAATCGTTGCATTTAAATAAAAATGATTTAAAAAAATTTAGAATCAGTGATTTAAAAAATAAAAAGCCAAAAACTTTTTGAACAAATTTTAACAAAACACTCAAAATGCTTAAAACAATCATTTAATAATTTCTTCTTTTATAAAGATAATTGCATGAAACTTTTTCCCCGTGTGTCGAACATTTCAAATATCCTCACAATTTTACTTCAAGATTTAAAATTTTAGTAAATGTTTGTAATTTGAAAAAATTCTACTTTTCTGTCTTTTTTCAACATACAACTATTTTTAAAAAGGCTACATTTTCGTTTCCGGGGACTAAAAAATTGCAACGAAAGAATTGAAAAGTGAGTGAGTGATTTATAAATTCGCACTGTTCGCCTATTCGAGGGTTTTTAGCGACGGACCTCAAAATTTTCAACCATGGTCAAGTGACGAGGACGACACCTAAGCTTTTACCCACCTCTCCTAAGTACCACACCACACCAACGCAAGAACAAATTTCGAAAAAGGGAGTTTTAATGTCATAGTTAAAGAAATCACTCACATCGAGCATACACACACATAAGTGCTATCGTCCTGAGGAAAACAGGAAATTCTCATGGGGATTAAGTTATTCACTGGTAAAAGCCCGTGCAACGCCGGGCCTGGGGAGAGGAAAGAAACAAAGAAGTAAAAGTAATTTCTAGAAATAATATTGGAAGTGCTGATTTTATGAAGAGAAGGGAAAATGTTAAACGAGAAAGCCATGACACGCACTCACGGGCCATACACTCACATCGTACGCGTCACACCCACACAAAAGTGCTGGCGTCAGAAAGAAAGGAGGAAATTAACATGGGGATTAAGTTATACCCTCGGTAAAAGCCCGTGCAACGCCGGGCCGGGTCAGCTAGTCTAATATATAAAATTCTAGTGTCACAGTGTTTGTAAACAAACTCCTCCGAAACGGTGTGGCCGATTCTTATGAAATTTTGTGCGTATATTCAGTAGGTCTGAGAAAAGGACGTAAACTATTTTTCATTCCGATATTGCAATTAGTTAAAAAGATATTAATTAAAAACCTTAAAACGCCTAATTGTTTTACCCCCTGCGGGTTGTTTACTTGGCAGAACTTCCATTCCGTTTCGGCCGAGCGGTGATCCGACGTTTTTCCACCATCTTAAATTTGCCATCCAATTTTTATTAATGAAATCAGACAAAAAATAATTACAGAATCGGAAAGATCATTTATTTCGCCTCGATACGGTATAATTTGTTTTCAAAATACCTATATTTTCTATTTTTTACGAATTTTTTAAAAAATGGTTGAAACTGATGCGTTTTTATGAAAATTATTTCTAAATTGTTGCGTATGAATTTGTTTTGTGTTATTAAAACGATATTCTACACTAAATAACTTCCAGCCTTTCTCTTTTAGATCCAGTCATTTAAAAAATAAAATTCCCAAAACATTTTTTTTAAAGAATTTTTAAAAATCAGTCCAAATTTTTACTAAACATAAAATAATTTCTTCATTTATGAAAGTAATCACACGGAACTTTTTTTCTGTGTGTAAAAAAATATTATCCGTAATCTATACGAAGATTGAAAACATTGCTTAAAAATTACGGATTTAAAATTTTTTTTTTTGTGATTTTCGTAAAAAACCGTTTTTGCGAGAAATAATTTAAACAGTATTTTTTGTACATTTTTTATTTCAAAGTACTTTATTTTTGCAATTAATTTGTGAAGTTTGAAAGCATTAACTTAAAAATTATGCCCTAAAAATAAAAAAATTAATAAATAAAATGCGATTTAACAGTTAGCCGAACCTTGGAGTCAAAAAATAGTTTTGCGCCAAAGACCTTTGAACTATTTAACCATCGACCGCATCTAACTCAAGGGTTACATTAAAAAGTTCTGCCTTAAACAGGGGGAAATCAGTAAATTTGGCGAGTAAAAAAAAAATGCGAGTGAAAAAGTTATATTTGCTTCAATTTCCGTCATTTTTTCTTTAGATAATTTTCAAAATTAAATCATTATAGATGTTAGATTAAGATGACAAAATGTATTCAATACATTTCTGAGACTCATTTAAAATATTTATCAGTATCAAAATTTTTGTTCTCTTTCATAAAACTTATAGTTTACTTTAAAATAATGCCTAATGTATAAATCTTTTTTTGACATATAATTTCATAATAAAAACGCAAAATTTGCCCATTTCGAATTTTTTTTTTGAATTATTCAGTTAAATAAGCATAACTTCCTTAGAAAAAAAAATAAAAGCTATGTTGAAATAAAAAATTCTTCATTATTAATTGCCTGTTATTAATATATCAAAAATCACTAAATTGGCATGTCACAATTAATTGCTAAATGAATATTTTTAATCAATATTAGTATAAAATAATTAATTAATTTTTTGTATTTTTGATTTCTTCTAAAAGGAATAAATATAGATGAATTTAAATGAAAATGATTTTTAAAAAGTTCATTGATCATTTAGAATCAGTGATTAAAAAAATATAATGCCGAAAACTATCTTTTTTTTAATAATGTTACCCCCCCCCCTTTTTTTTTTACAAAACAATGGTATTTTGCATATTTTATGATTTTTTTCTAAAATGAATCAAAATCGTAGCGTTTAAATAAAAATGATTTAAAAAAATTTAGAATCAGTGATTTAAAAAATAAAAAGCCAAAAACTTTTTGAACAAATTTTAACAAAACACTCAAAATACTTAAAACAATCATTTAATAATTTCTTCTTTTATAAAGATAATTGCATGAAACTTTTTTCCCGTGTGTCGAACATTTCAAATATCCTCACAATTTTACTTCAAGATTTAAAATAGTAGTAAAAATTTGTAATTTGAAAAATTTCTACTTTTCTGTCTTTTTTCAACATACAACTATTTTTAAAAAGGCTACATTTTCGTTTCCGGGGACTAAAAAATTGCAACAAAAGAACTGAAAACTGAGTGAGTGATTTTTTAATTCGCACTGTTCGCCTATTCGAGGGTTTTTAGCGACGGACCTCGAAATTTTCAACCATGGTCAAGTGACGAGGACGACACCTAAGTTTTTACCCATCTCTCCTAAGTACCACACCACACCAACGCAAGAACAAATTTCGAAAAAGGGAGTTTTAATGTCATAGTTAAAGAAATCACTCACATCGAGCATACACACACATAAGTGCTATCGTCCTGAGGGAAAAAGGAAATTCTCATGGGGATTAAGTTATTCACTGGTAAAAGCCCGTGCAACGCCGGGCCTGGGGAGAGGAAAGAAACAAAGAAGTCAAAGTAATTTCTAGAAATAATATTGGAAGTGCTGATTTTATGAAGAGAAGGGAAAATGTTAAACGAGAAAGCCATGACACGCACTCACGGGCCATACACTCACATTGTACGCGTCACACCCACACAAAAGTGCTGGCGTCAGAAAGAAAGGAGGAAATTAACATGGGGATTAAGTTATACCCTCGGTAAAAGCCCGTGCAACGCCGGGCCGGGTCAGCTAGTCTAATATATAAAATTCTAGTGTCACAGTGTTTGTAAACAAACTCCTCCGAAACGGTGTGGCCGATTCTTATGAAATTTTGTGCGTATATTCAGTAGGTCTGAGAAAAGGACGTAAACTATTTTTCATTCCGATATTGTAATTAGTTAAAAAGATATTAATTAAAAACCTTAAAACGCTTAATTGTTTTAACCCTGCGCGTTATTTTCCCGCCTAGCGTCGTGAATGAACAGAGGGTGAAACTTTTCGGTATTCTCGACGTTATTTAACAGCCATCCAATTTTTGTTTTTTAAATCAGACAAAAATAATTACAGAATCGGAAAGATCATTTCTTTCGCCACGATACAGTATAATTTTTTTTGCAAAATAATTATATTTTCTGTTTTTTTAAGATTTTTAAAAAAAATAGTTAAAATTGATGCGTTTTTAGGAAAATTATTTCGAAATTGTTGCGTATGAATTTATTTTCGTGTTATGAAAACGATATTCTACACTAAACAACTTCAAGCCTTTTTCTTTTAGAACCAGACATTTAAAAAAAAATGCCCAAAACTTTTTTTTGAAGATTTTTCGAAAAATTGTCGAAATTTTTAACTTAACATTGAATAACTTTGCTATTTATTAAGATTATCATACGAAACTTTTGTTGCGTTTGTAGAATAATGTTATCAAACTTCTGTGCGAAGATTGAAAAAATTTCTTAAAAATTACGGATTTTAAAATTTTTTTGTGATTTTCGTAAAATAACGTTATTGCAAAAAATAATCTAAACAGTATTTTTAGTACATTTTTTATTTAAAAGTCCTTCGTTTTCGAAATTAACGTGTGAAGTTTGAAAGCATTAACTTAAATATGAAGGAATAAAAAAAATAAAAACTTTAATAAAAAATGCGCGATTTTACAGTTTGCCAAGCCTTGGCGTCGAAAAATGGTTTCGCGCCAAATAGCTTTCAAATGTTTCACCTGAAACATCACATCTAACTCAAGGGTTACACCAAAAAGTTCTGACTTAAACATGCGAAAATCAGCAAATTTGGCGAGTGAAAAAATTATTTTTGCTCCAATTTTCATCATTTTCTCTTTATATAATTTTCAAAATTAAATCATTATTGATGTCAGATTAAGATGAAAGAATGTATTCAATACATTTCTGAGATTCATTTAAAATATTTATCTGTATCAAATCAGTGATTTAAAAAATAAAAAGCCAAAATCTTTTTTGAACAAATTTTAATAAAACACTCAAAATACTTAAATCAATCGTTTAATGATTTCTTCTTTAAAAAAGATAATTGCATGAAACTTTATTCCCATGTGTCGAACATTTCAAAAAATCCTCACAATTTTACTTCAAGATTTAAAATAGTAGTGAAATTTTGTAATTTGAAAAAATTCTACTTTTCTGTCTTTTTTCAACATACAACTATTTTAAAAAAGGCTACATTTTCGTTTCCGGGACTAAAAAATTGCAACGAAAGAATTGAAAAGTGAGTGAGTGATTTATAAATTCGCACTGTTCGCCTACTCGAGAGTTTTTGGCGACGGACTTCGAAATTTTCAACCATGGTCAAGTGACGAGGACGACACCTAAGCTTTTACCCACCTCTCCTAAGTACCACACCACACCAACGTAAGAACAAATTTCGAAAAAGGGAGTTTTTATGGCATAGTTAAAGAAATCACTCACATCGCGCGCATGCACACATACACATTAGTGCTATCGTCCTAAGGGAAACAGGAAATTCCCATGGGGATGAAGTTATTCACTCGGTAAAAGCCCGTGCAACCCCGGGGTAAGCGGAGAGGAAAGAAACAAAGAAGTCAAAGTAATTTCAAAAAATAATATTGGAAGTGCTGATTTTGTCAAGAGAAGGGAAAATGATAAACGAGAAAGCCATGATACGCACTCACGGGCCATGCACTCCCATCGTACGTGTCACACCCACACAAAAGTGCTGGCATCAGAAATAAAGGAGGAAATTAACATGGTGAATAAGTTATACCCTCGGTAAAAGCCCGGTCAGCTAGTTTAAATATAAAAACGTACTACACTGCTGGCCACCATAAATGCAACACTAAGAAAGACAAGAGATAGCACAACAAAATATATTTTCTAAATAGAATGTTGACCAAGTATCAAATGATTAAATTTATAGACTTCTATGAAGTGTGGTTCCTGTCAGAATCAGTAGCCAGAGTAGCCACCATTGTTGGAGATCATCGCTGCCACACGCCTCGGCATTGATTCAAAGAGACTTTGGATGTGTGCTTGGGCACAACAGACCAAGAAGATTCCACACGTTACCAAAGTTGATCTGGTGTGGCAGCTGGGAGCGTAATCTGGGTCAATCGTTGAGCAACCATGGACCAGATGTTTTCTATCGGCGAAAGATCCGGAGAGCGAGTCGGCCAGGGAAGCAATTCAATCTGGTGATTGACGAAGAACCTTTGGACAATGCGTGCCACGTGTGGTCACGCATTATCCTGTTGAAATATGGCTGTGGCCAAGTCCTAAAGGTAAGGAAGGACAACTGGCTCCAACACCTCGGAGATGTAGAGCTGGGTGTTTAAAGTACCGGCAATGCGTACTAGAGGATTGCGAGAGTGATATCCAATACCACCCCATACCATAATACCCGGTGCAGGACCAGTGTGGCGGTGCATAACACAGATGTTCAGCATCCTCTCTCTACGGTGTCTCCAGACTAGAACCCGACCATCGTGGTGTTGCAGACAGATGCGTGACTCGTCAGTAAAGGCAACTTCATTCCATTCTGCCGCCTACATCCTTCTTTCATCACACCATTGGCGGTGGAGTCGTCTGTGGTTATGCGTCAAGGGTAGACCAAGCAATGGACGTCTTGCGGACAGACCACTCTGCTGTAAACGGCTTCGAATGGTACACGCAGACACTGAATGATGCGTTACAGACTCAATGTGCTATGCTATAGTTCGTGATGTGAGTGAGCGATCCGTCACTGCCATGCGCACAATTTTTCTGTCCTCACGTGAAGTGGTACACTGAGGTGGATGCAATCGACCACGTCGGTCCTTCGTACCCTCTTGCATCCAACGGTCCCATATCCGCATTACAGTTGCTTGGTTTCGTCCAACACGACTACCGATTTCCCTGAAAGATAATCTACAATCTCGGTAGGCCACTATCGTTCCTCTGTCGAACTCGGATACTTGATCAAAAGCTGATCTCTGTTTTCTACGAGACATAACTGATCGTTTTTTTGAAAAAACCACAAGAAAAAACACAATTGCCGAACTTGAAATCGTCTAAATCTCCAAGCCTTAAATAGCGATTTGAGGTAGCGCCACAGGTGTGCGTGATGTGTTGTCTGCGCTGAAATTCTAATCAATTTGCATATATCTCACCTCCCCTAATGCATGTTGTAAATTTCATGTTATTTGCGTGCTTCTTTCAGTGTGTTGCATTTACGGTGCCAGCAGTGTATATAATGTGACTAATACCTAAACTGTAGGCAGTCTTCTTA
>BMAO01002627.1:0-27875 GCA_019973975.1 Trichonephila clavata
CATCTAGTTGAGCAATTTTTGCTAAATTTGCCTTAAGTCTGAAATGTTGCCATTTGTAAGAATCACATCGCTTATGAGCCATAAGATTCCCACAGTAAGTTCTTTTGTCTTCTTTATGAGCTCCTGAAACCCTAAAAATAATGGTACTAATTACACTACCAATAGTATAATGACTTATACATTTCCCATCTCATCTTTAGGCTGATCTTTGATTCTGAACCTCCACAAGTGTTACGTATTGTTTAGTCTCTTTATATAGCTTGAAAGAATTTTTCTTTTAAGAGATTAAATCAAAGAAAGAGAGTTTTCAAAATGCTAGAAGAGAAATAAATATTAAATTGTGAGATTAGACAATGGCATTATTTCCTATTCCAAGATCCTGTTGTTTAATTACTAAATACAGAATATCAAAATTTCTACTCACTATAACAAACCAAACCATGCTGACATAAACTTAGAACAAACATAAACAACGACGATATCGTTACATGCACTAGCCGATTGTATACATAATTAACATAATTATTTCACAATTCAAAACTGAATACTAATTCATCCTTTTAACTGCTGAAATTTCTGACAGATGAGAAAACGAACTTAAAATCCCTTCGTAGTGATGAAAAAGCCTGTAGCAATAGTTCCCACAGATAATTTCTTCTGATGCTTTTAGTAATATTTAATCGTTACTTTGTCTTTCTAAATATTTAGGATCATCTTCTACTAAATATGATAATTTAAATTAATAAGTTAAAGGATTTAATAATATAACTCAAACACTTATTTGTAAACTTTTTCTACCCATATGGGCATTTTTGAAGTAAATCAATTATGGTTCCTATGGATCACTTTAATGATTTACCATAGAGTTTCATACTAGAATGAATCACTTTCTTGATCCAAGCATAGTTACAGACCAAGCCCAATAGTCACGTAAACTTTGCTCAAACTAATCTGTACTGACTGTCCAAGCAGAGAGCGCCCTTCAGCATTGTAACATATCTTCAGTAGAGATTGAAGAGAATGTGGTCGAAACCATCCATGTTTTTGACCATTATTTTGTATAAGGATAGTGTATTGTTGTAACGCAATCAAAATTAATAAGCAATTTTATACACAAAGTAGATTTTCATTGAATTCAACCCAGAAATTATTATACTAATCGTCCACGCTTATAATAGTGTCCCAACCTGGTGCATTGACCTTGGCGATCTGTGGTACCTGCCACCAAAACTCATTGTTTTCCTGACATCCTTCTATGACAGAATCAAATCAATTACGAATAAACAGGCATAACTATCCTCGACAGTAGTACTCTTATTACACCCAGATGAACCATCTTGACAGAAACATGCTCTAGAGTTCTGGTTTAGAACCCAGTGCGAGGTGTTGTAATGGCTCTGCCTCGCGCCTAAAGGTGGGAGGACTGAAGGAGGACTAGCCATATTTCAAGAAACAATGCCCTAATTATCTACAATATTAACCAAAAATGCAATCGATCATAAGAGAGTGCCCAAAATTGATAACTATGTCACACAACGAGGTACAGAGATAGAGAAGACTTTATATAAATACACTCTACTCTGAGGTATTTGACTTTAGCTATTTAATCTAGATTCAATCTCCAGCGACAATTGGTCACTTAAATAACCAATTATCAAATGTTAAATATCCGCAATCACATCTAATTTGATTAATTCTGCTCACAGCAGTCTGTCCTATCTCCTTCTAACCTAAAAGCCTAGACTAGAGTATAGTAGTCTTAATTCTATATAATCACGTCTCTTCTTCTGAGAGTGAGAATATCACAACGTCGCACTACTAGCAACATGAGGCTTTTAAGACAATCCGCGTAATTTGAACCATGACAAGGACGCGGATCAGACACCTGTGCTGGCACCCTCTACTAACCAATACCACGCCACACCAACGGGAGTGACGTTTGAGCCTCGACAGATTTTAACGCATCGCCCTCACACGGCGGATCTTAGTGGTACTAGGATCGAATCCACACGCCAGCCATGACTGATGCCTGACATCAGCTTCTTCGAAGAGATTTTATTACAAAACAATTTAAAGCCCAGAACTCCCAAAGAGACTAATAGTGAAAGAACGATAGAACCGTCACAAATGCAGTGTCTTGTAATTCATCTTGCAACTGTATTTATTCTGGAGGCATGCTTAGATACAATTAAATTAAAGTTATTAAATCAAAACACAATCTAAAATATAAGTAAAACCCCCTCCTCCAGTATGCTGCTTTGAAATTATGAAATGTTGACTGGTCTGCGGCGATAAAAAGGTTGGAGAGAACTGATCTACAAGAATAGCTTAAACAAGATCCGAAAGACTAACGCCTCAAATGGATAAAAAATCACCAGTAAATGAAATTTACTCGAAGTACAGCAGGGTGGGCAGACTTTTCCAGGGTACGGGCTACTTCTAATTTTTTCAAGGTGTTGCGGTCCACACAGTGTCAGTTACACACACGAGAAAGAGGGAGGATCTACGGGTCCGGACACTTACCAATAGCCCTTGATTTGTTCCCGTTTGATTATAATTCCATGTAAAATTTTATAAAGTATTTTACAATAAAAATGTTTATTAATTAATGCTGATTATTTATTCAGTAAATTATTTTTTACTGTTTTTTTGTTCACGACAATTTACAAAATCAAAAAAAATATGTTGGGCTGCTTATTGGAGTAGGATATGAGAACGGTAGACATTCGACCCTCGACCCCTCCCCTCCCCCTTGAAAAATTCTTGTGTGCGCCAATGCCAAGTGTCGTAGATGTAGTAAGATAGGGAAAGGTTACAATATTTATTATAACTCAATATAATAAATGCGTAATATATATACTTACCAACAAAACTAAAATAAAAAAACTAACTCTTTTAAAACCACGTTTAAACCAAAACACAATATACAAACATAATAATAATAGCCACAAATATAATATAATCAAATCATGCATTTATTATCAAACAATTCAAAATACGTAAAAAAATAAAACATTTTTATCTAAAGTCAGTTTTTATTTTTACAGTCAGTAGAACGCTTAGTCTGCATATTTATGTCTGCATTCCATATGTAATTACTAACTGCTAAAATCTTCAAGGGGTCAACCCACAACGTTTTGGCGCTCCATCGGTTGATCGCCATCGACATAATGCGCTCCCCGGAGATACAGTATATATCATTTCAAAAAATAAGCAAATTATTTACAAAAATGTCCATTTTTAAGAAAAATATTTTTTTTACCAATTCTGATGTACTGCATATTAACTTATTTAATTTATAGTAATTTAGAAGAAACAAGGCAGTCAATTCTTTGGATACACTCATGCAACAAAGTATCTACAATAACAGCTCCATGTTTAACTGAATACAAAGTTTAACAAAAACTGGAAAGTAGAGAAAAGCATAAACACTTTCACAAAGTTGGATTTTTTATTGCCTTCCGGAAAAAAGTTGTGTTTCATTATTTCTTTTTCATACTTTCTCCATTTTATTTCTTTACTCTGTATCTCCGTCCTTTTTTCCCGCTTTCCAGGTCTTCTGAAATGGAACTACACACCAATATAAACAAACAAACAAAAAAGATCCAAAGTTGTCCGGTGGGGAAAAAAAGTCAATACTAAAATTCCCACTAGCAAAGGATATCCATCGCAGAATTCAATTTCTTTTTAGAACGATTTTTTATTGCTTAAATGTAACTCCCACGCTTCAAGAAGAATAAAAAAAAGAACTTGTCAGAAGTATTTCATTAAGCATTGTTGGAAGTCTTTAATAGTACGTGATGCTTATTTGGAAAATGTTACAGAATTTATAAATAGTTTCCTTTTTCAGTCTTGTTTCTATAATAGACGAGCTGGCTGGGTGGCTTGATTGGTTTGTCGCTGTTTCTGCGCCTAAGGTTGCGGGTTCAACCCCGGCCCAAGTCGGTGGATTTTCATGATGCAGAAAAACCGCAGAGGCCATGACGTATGATTATACGATATGTATGGCTTGGCTGCTTTAGGCAAAATTAAATCCTAATACAGGTTCGCATCTTTAGAGATCAGGTGTCTCCCTCTAGGGAGGAAACTGGGCATCAAAATTACCAGCGGTGATTGGTACCACACTAAAAAGCGATAACTCTCTGCTTCCGGGAATGTACTAGACCTGCAATGGTAAAAGACCAATCTGCAGCCCATTTGAAATTTTAAAAAAATATTATACGAGTATCTAGATTTTCTAGTTTTATAACAATATTTATATAATATGAATATACTCAGAATTTCATCAAATTAATAAGCATTGCTATCGTATATTTTAAATAGTTCTATAAAAGTTTTTTCAGTACACACACACATTCTATTCGTGCTGCAACAATTGTTTCTAGATTTAATATTTTCACTTAAAAAACATTCCGTGCATGTTATAATTCAATGTACGAAGAGATAATATATAAATATAAAATTTATTCTCTCAGGGGTGTTAATTTTGTCTCGAGAGGGGGGGGGGAATGTAAGCAATTTTGAAACAGGTATACTTCTTTTAAATTTAAATTAAATAATTCGAATCTTGTACATGTTATTTACAAAGCATTATTGTATCAAAAAAGTACAAAATGTTTGAAATATAATCATAATTTTAGAAGTTATAAGCATATGCAAAAAATAATAATTTTTTAATAAATATTAAGTAATTTTTGCGTCACGCACGCTATTTTCTAAAATAGTAGCTTTGGTGCATAAAACTTTATAGAATTATAAAATGTATCATACTCTTTAGCCCTAGTAAATTAAGAATAATATATCTTTTACATTTCAAAATATTTGAAAAATACTGAAATTTTTTTTAAAAAAATTTGAAAACATAATTTTTTTATTTTTTAAAATATATAACTTATTATTCTATTTATTTAAATTTACTACGGTGTAATAAAGGTGCATTTAACTTTACAAATCAACTTATTGCTAGTAATTAAAGCTAATACTTTTGAAAATAGCATGCGTGCTGTAAAACTTAATTGATATTTCTTATAAAAAAAATTCTTATTTTGATATGCTTAAAATTTTTAAAATTATGATTATATTTTTAACATTTTACACTTTTCTTGAGCCTCATTCCTTTATAAATAAAGTGTAAAAGATTCGAATTATTTCATTTTAATTTCGAAGAATTATATCCATTTGAAAATTGTTTATATTTACTGCCCTGGAAACAAAGTTAATACCCCTGAGACACCGTAAACCAGGCCAACATCAAATAGTAAGCAGTGGAAGAAAGACCCTCTAGAAAAAGGGAACACCCCTGACACCCCTTAATGTAATATTACTAGATTTTATTCTCTGGGGATTTCATGATAGTATGATTATATATTATTTCTTAAAGTTATTGATATCAAACGAGTGAGAGTTATACTAAGTTGCACTATAAAGCTGCATGAAGGCTATTGGCGACGGACCTCGTAACTTTGAGCCATGGTCATGTGATGAGGACGACATCTGAGCTGTCACTCCCTTCTTCTAACGTTCACACCACATCAACGGGAGGATGTTTGAACCTCGCCATATTTAACGTGCCCCCTCTTCAAGTTGGGTCTTCAGCGGTACCAGACCGGAACTCATATTAGAAGTCCGTCACTTTGACCATTTGGCTACCGCAGCACCCATATTGATATCAAAATCTTACCATTAAGCTTTCTATTATACAAAAAAAAAAATCTTTTAACTTTCGCCTTTTAATGTAAAAAAGGACACGATTTGTGTGTGTGTGTGTGTGTGTGTGTGTGTGTGTTGTGTGTGTGTGTGTGTGTGTGTGTGTGTGTTTGTGTTGTTGTGTGTGTGTGTGTGTGTGTGTGTGTGTGTGTGTGTGTGTGTGTGTGTGTGTGTGTGAATTTCTACAGCGAATATATATCCATCTTCTACTCTCGCATACCCCCAATCCTTAGAGTCGATTTCCGCAAGATTAGCAGATCTCTAGCCAACAAAAGATTTCTGCTCAACAAAATCAAAGTGCTAGAAAAATTTCAGGTCTATAACTTTAAGGTATCCGAACACGTTCGGAGTACTTTTTCACAAAATAGCATACTACAACATTATAAATGCTCTTTTAGGACTCAATACCAATAAATAGTACTATATAACTATCAAAATTTAAAATAAATTACCTGAATTTTTTACAAAAATCACAATTATAAGTGAAATTTTGCAATATTTTTGAAAAACTTCAAAGCAGTTAGAGAAAAAAGTAATAAACATATATTAGTAAAAGTATTACTAAAACAAATTAGATGCATTTATCTAGAAAATGTACTAAAATTTTAATTTTTTATTAAAATTTTAAAATTTTAGAGCTGATTGAGTACACATTATAAGAAATGTTACATTTTTTATGAGACCATTATTTAAATAACAAGCCATAACTCAAAAAGTATTCGTACAATAAGAAATATTTTAGTACATTCTCTAGAAATAGCATAAATATCAGGTTCAAGAAATTTTATAGAAATACATTCGTAATATTTTGAGTTATCAGACTCGCCATGGTAGATTTTGAGCAATTTAAATGCCCACTTCTGGGAGATCAAAAACCCACTTCCGGCCTCTAGGTAGTGTAGAAACAAAACATAGTATGTTTCGTAAAGTCAAAAGATAGCTCTATTCAATAAAATAAAAAACAAAAATATCTGTCTTGACTGAATTTGGTCATTTTCAACGTGTTCGAATACCTTAATAAATCAAAAAGGAGATTTTATTTATAATGCTTGTTGCCGATTTCCACAAAACTTGGTTCTTAGCAGATCTCATTGGCATAAAGTACAACCCCTCCCCCCCAAAAACCCGTATAGTGGGTGGGCCTAGGATTCTAGGGGGCCCAAAGTCTGACTGACACAAAGTACATATTTAACCAATTTATAAAATATTAAAGGCACACCGACTTTTCAGGAAGACCCTTACATTCTCCGTTACGCCACTGCCCTTTGTTGAGTAGAGATCCGCCAGTGGCGTAACGGAGAATATAAGAGTCTTTCTGAAAAGAGAGTCAGGGTTTTTTCTTTGATATTTTATAAATTGGTTAAATCAGCCGCATCTCCCAAACTTTCAATATCTGCTACCTAATATTCAATCCCTTTTTTCATCGCGCCCTCCCTCACACAATACAATAACAATGTCAATTTTTCTATACTTTGAAGCTAAATCTACAATAACCTCTTAAGTGCCACTGACGTATATAAACGTATCTCTCATACAAAGTGTTAATTGCCTCGGACGTATATATACGTCTTTCCGAAGTATGAGTTTTCTGTGGAATGATATTCATAAAATCATTCCGAAGGCTTTGAAAATACAATAAATAGACCTTGACAGTGTGTGCAAAGGATTTATTTATTTCAAAGGATTGTATATACTTTTCCTTGCCCCCCAATACATCACATACGCACGCCTGCGTGGGAAACGGAGGCATTGGAGAGTGAATCACATATCTTTTAACCAGCACTTAAGGGATTAATTATAAACCGTACAAATCATGAAGATATGTGTTAATTTTTTAATATAATTTTATATATGAGAACCCCCCCCCCCATTGGGACAGTGGTAATTATTAAATTTGTTCTTAACGTAGTATTGTTAAACAAATTATAAAAAAAACTTTGTGCATGACTGATACATTTATAAGTGTATTATATCAGTGTAAATGAATATTTATTTCTTATTATGTCAGAATGAATTTTGTTTGTTTACTTTCAGCAAATATTAATAATTTATAAAAATAATCTTTTGTTTTGGAATTTTCAATATGCTCGCGCCCCTCTTGTATATTTATCACGCCTCCTAAGGGGCGCGCCGCACAGTTTGAGAAACGCTGGGTTAAATACATGCTTATCTTCTGTCAGGCATTAGGCCCCCTATAGCCCTGCCCCCTGCAAAGCGGAGGTGTCCGTCGCTACGCCACTGGCAAAAGGGTATGCCTGATAAAATTCAAGCCTCTGTAAACGTAATAGTTCCGAAAATCTCGTGACAAGTGAGTCGTTTTACTCTTATACATGCTGTAGATTACATATGATAAATAATGCGGATGTATCATTCAGTTATGCACAGTTATATTTTAATTAATTTGTTAAATTTATATGAAATAACTACCATTTACATATTATCATAAAATTTTTCCTTTTTATTCCCTATTTTTAAAACTATTAAAAAGATTTTGATGACTGATTCATTTGAGTTCTTTAAATATTTGCACACAAGAAACATTAAATTAGTCTGCTTTTAAAATTTTGTTCCACATCAAAATTATTGATGCTGTTTCAGAAAACTACATGCGTTAAAACTCAGACGCACTCGTTTTAAACTATTAGAAAAAAAACTATCTCATATTAGTGATTTATTTTTAAGTCGAAAGGATAAGCTTATAGCTTGAAATTTTATCTATGTGGGAAATAATTACAATAAACTGATTTACTGCTTATTCGAGTCAATAAATTTGACAAAACGATTAGTACCGATATGAAGCTTTTTATTTTGTTCGAACATTCCTAACCAATAATATTTCTTCTTTTGAACAACACTCATAAATATTTCTTACTTTTTTTAAACGTCTTGTATCTCCTGCTGTATAAATACTAAATTAGAGACAAAATTCATTTTTCTTTCCTTGATATTTTTATTTTTATCATTTATTTTCGTCTAATTATTATACATATTGTGTCCTTCTGAAAAACTCTTGTTATTTCAGATATTAGTTAAAATAATATTCTTTCTATGTCTGAAATTATAAACAATTTTAAAATATTTTTCTATTTGAATGAAAATAGTTTATACATTTTATGTTTAAAAAGTGGCTATATAGTGGAAATTCTTTGGATTCCTTATACCCTGAAGATGAATGGCTATACGTTTACACGGATGATTCCAAGTTGATAGATAACAGTAATGCAGCTGCTGGAGTTTGCTGCAACATATTCTCTATCTATACACCAATAAGGATTCACAGCACTGCTTTTGACTCCGAAATTGCAGCTATACGTATTGCTGTATCTCAACTTCTCTGCCACACAGATCGTGTTTCAAAAGTAGTTATTTTGTGTAATTCAAGGGCGGCCCTCCAAGCAATATCTTCCATCGAGGCACCTTTGTCAGAGGATATTCTCAAGTGTCAACTGTTAATTGGCGATTTACTTCAATGCCATATAGACATTGCCATGCAATGGATTCTGGCGCACTGTGGCATTAATGGGAATGAAAATACCGATTGCTTAGCGAAGAATGGAACAAAAATCTTTCAAACCTCTAACAATACAGTTCCTTTTTATAGTGCCAAAAGAATTATAAAGAAACACTACAGAGAGCACATCTGGTCGAAATTCAACCAAAAGAATAAGCAAAAAATGTGGTTTGGCAAACTCTTTCATATTCAAAAATGGCCACGAGATAGAGCTGTAGCCGATTTTCGAATCGCCACTGGCCACGACTGCCTGTCCAAGCATCTAAACATGACATGCATTTCCCAGAGTCCACTTTGTAAACTATGCGACTTCAATGAAAAAATGGATGCCATTAATTTGACACACTCAGCTCTGGATCTATGTGGAGTAGATATTGGGAAGCCAGACACAAAATGTGGGATTTATAGACAAAATTGTGAACTTGTGTTTCTTTTCTTATTTCTTCTTTCATTATTTTTTTGTGTTGTCCTTTGTTTTTTGGCAATACTCTCTGTTTCTCATTTTGTTTGCAGTTGTCTTGTAATCTACTATTGGAAATAAAAAAATACATAGTGGGAATTCGAACTATATATGTATACAAAATACAGAGTTTCCCAAAAAGGTGCCCAAATTTTGCTCAGTTAGATTCCTTTTTGGGAGCACATAAAAAGTGTCCCAAGAACTTTAGCTGTACCACCAGAAGTTTATGAGAAAAATACGAAAAGGCGTATTAAACACATCAACAGCAGTACTTGTTAATATTTATAAAGGAAGATGTTCAAAGTGCCCACCGTTTATGTCGAGGGAGATAGTGCGTGACGTGGAATGGAGGAGTTCATATGTCGCAGCGTGGTGTCCACCTAAGTACAAGCAGCATGAAGACGAGCAACTCAGCCCATTTGTGCAGTCACTAAGTCTCGATTCACAATTCCTACCCCCTATGGAGAAAAATTCCAAGATCTGGGGTGAGATCTGGTGATCGTGACGGTCAAAGAAACGGGCCTACACATCCAATTCATCGGCTGGATTATGCCTCATCCGTCCAATCTCGTACGTGTGCACAGAAATGCACCGGAGCCCCATCATGAACCATTATGTATCATTATTATTTAACGTGTTTTTCTTGTAAACCATGGATCATACAAATACTGTTCTTCGGCCAATTTTAATGTACTCTCAACGAGGTATCTAGCGGTGCAGAGTTTAAGTGTTATTTTTGGTATACCCTATACATTGTTTAAATGCTTTTTAGTTATTTGTAACATTATATTGCTTATAAACTGAAAATTATACTTAAAGTTGCTTACAGATTATTAGAATTTATTGCATATATTTTTCTCATTTTTTGTTGAATTCGGTGTCATTGTTAATTTTACCCCCCCCCCCCACACACACAAGTACATACTTATATTTACATCTTTTCCCTTTTCTTTCTTTTAAATATTTGACTTAATTCAATTTTATTCTACTTTATGAAATATTATCAGAAGTTCTAGTGCCATTAGTTCTGTTTCAGATATACTTTTAGCTAAACTGTAACAAAATACATGTTATTTAGTGTAATATCATTTCATCTAATTTTGCAAGTAACGTTATAATACCCCATTATATATTGCCAAGAGAATAGAGTAATATTTTTTTTTCAATTTTACCATTGGCACAAAGCAAATTAATACCAATATTTGATCTGTGATACTCATCAAATAGTTTATCATTAAAATACATTTTATATAGAACATTTTTAAATGCCTATATTTGCCTTGGTCAGGAGGAAAATAGTTTGTGAATTCTTTTCAACCTTAAGCATTTATTAGAATTTTAATTAAGGAACAAATTCAAAATTTTGCAAAATATTCAATACATTTTAATAGTTAAATAATAAAGTCCACATTGTTAATTTTTTTAACATTACCTATATTATTTAACAGAAAGTAATAAAAATGTTTTTCTCAAAACTGAAATATTTTGTACTTTAATAAATAAATTCATTACAAGTATTTAAGTAAGATTCTGCGAAAAACTGATTGAATATTTGACACATAATATTTCAAATACATGTAATGCACAAGATTAAATTTAACAATTTTTAATTGGAAAATAGCAGTAAAGTATCTGTAAATATTTTAAGTAAGTTACGAATCGTCGATTCATTTCGCTAAATCGAAAAACAGCGTCAAATGCTGAGACATACAGCCAAAAGTGGGAAACTTTTCCCGCTCATGTGCAAATACAAAAATCTTTTATACGCTCATGCGATGATAGCATTAAGCGACGTCTTTTAATTTGAGGAAGTTCGTCAACCGTCTAATACTTAAGTACCAAATTTTAATGTTGTTGTTGATATCTTATCCAAGTAATGCAGATAAATCAAATGCCGCCGAAGGGGTCCAAAACGATTGCAATCTCGAAGATCTTTGGCGAATAAAACAGTTTATGGTCCTTGAGGATTAGGTCTACGTTGAGGAGTTTAGTCAACATAGAAGGACAATTAAAATATGATTATGAGAAAGATGAATGTCAGAACAGTGAGGACAAGTATTGCAACTTCTTTGACCATCAGGATATATTTTCATCCCTTTAAAGTGTCCTGTATGTAGTCTAGCTATGGTAGTTGAAATTATGCAGTTACAATTAAATTCTGGAATGAAGAACATAGAGCTGGATGGAGGTGAGTTTACGTCTGGCTATTCCATCAACATTGGTAAGGGTAAGGCTATTGGAAAGTTGAGGGAATTTCTGGCATCCTTGTCAAGGTTGTCCGCCCTCTCATTGCCGAAGATATCAAGATGTCTGTGTGATCCACAATCTTGGGTCAGTTGAGAATTATTCCAGAATATCGCCTGGAGCGCGGACCTAGAATCTGAGAACAACAGAAAGTCACTAGAACTCTCAATTATCCTGCTGCGGTAGTTATCAAAGCTCCTTTAATAGCCATAAACTCGCTCGCAAAGTTTAAGGAAATTTTATCCGTGGGAATTCTATAGAACTCAACTTTACAATTTGGGTGAATAAAATAGATTCACACACACACAAGCACCACCTTTATCAAGATCAGAGTCAGAAGATTAATGCGTGTAAGCAATTACTTGGTTTTGGGCCAAATTCGAAAGCTCCTCGATGGTGTGGATACCTTTCTGTTTGAGCAGTGCAGCTGACTCCTTCTTGTTACAACGGTGTAAGAGATTTGAATTGATTTTTACTTGTAAAGGGACAGATGGACAGAAAGGATTCTTTAATGATATCTATATCCTTAGCCTGAAGGTCAATTTCTTTCTATATTTCTATCAACAAAACTGAAAAATTTAATTTATTAATGATAATATAAATCTTATTATTTTATGTCTCATTTTGTAATATGTATACCATGCCGAGAAAAATGGATGAAGGTACATAAAATTATAAGAAAAAATAACATATTGAAAAAAGACTAAAAAGGACTTAGTAATTACGTTCAAATAGAATACAAAAAGAAAATATATATATATAAATTATTACCAAAGAAGATGTATTTTGTATTTTCAAATATAAAAATACAAAATTCAAAAAAAAAATTCATTCCATATCCTATTCGGAATTTTCCTCTTAATGTTTTGAACCTATAGGGTTACTGTACTATTAATGTGAAAGACTCAGTTCATATATATCAAGGAGTTTAGAACTTTATTACATATCCCAAGATTTACGAGAAGGTGATATCATTTTTCAAAAGGAATCAGTTTCTTGTCACATTTTCGAAGACTGTTCAATAGATAGCCAAGTTAAATAGAACTCTTTTGCCGCTTTCAGCAGAATAGAATTCTATAGAGATTTGAAGATGAATTATGAACAATTTATCTTTTAGGAAGTTGCCCTTAGAAACAAAATAAAGTTTTGCTATCTGTGATATATATGAATATATTTTTTTGCAATTGATTAATTATTGTTATACGAAAAAATAAATACTGGTTATTTGACCTTGTGGAGAAATAATTTAAAAACTATGGAAACATTTAATGCGTTTCATATTGCCAAATATTTAGTTGCATTCAAATTTCTTTTTTTATTTTAAATCAGTTTTAACTGACATTTTAAATTAAATAATACTTATACGAAGATATTGCTCTTAGGTTGAAAATTATCTTCCATACTATTATCGTCTGTTTTAATTCAATATAATTCATGTAGTTCTTATTTACTTAATTTATTTGCTTATATATAATCGTTTGTTGTTAAAGTATTTTGATTACGTTGGTCTTTCTTGTAGTTATTCTAAATACGTTCGTTTTTTTTAGTTCGAGAAAAGAATTGTAAAACGTAATCGATAATGGTTGAACTTGGGATTTAAATAAATTTTGTATATATTTTCCGGATATTATCATTCATCTGGAATTCTTTTTGACAATTTAAGTGCTTATAAAAAAAGAAAAGCGTCCGTTAAATACATTAACTTAGGCTACTATTATTTACACAAAATGGAAATCAATAAATTTTCTCTTTTGCTTTGTTTGAAATAATTTCAATATGACTAATCAGGCTCAAATTATGTAAGTCAAATTTCGAAATTTAAAATTCACGCTTTGTTGTGCGGAAAAAATTTTTGTACCTCAATAATAGTAATATACGTAGTATGGATAATAGTAATATAGTATAGTATAGTAATAAATAGATGGGACATTCGAAGCAAAATGTTATTTACATAGATTCCGAAAATACGAAATATATAAAAGGAGAATTCATGTTTTGTTCGAAACAGTTAAATTAAAGAAGGAACTGCTATAAGAAAGTATTTCATTTCCGGGTTTTGAAGAAGGGTAATAAACATTTTATGTATTTTTTGAGTACCAGAATACTAGAAGAGGGAAAAAATTCGACTGGTTTTAAGACTTACGAAGTCTTTTTGTCCTAGAAAATGCATTTGACAGTGAATCTGAATAGTAAAATAATAATAATAAAGAAATTTTAAGGAGCTTGCTAATAAATTCAATAGTTTCTAGTTTAAATGTTAATTCTAAGCTTATTTTTAGTAACAATTGAAATTTTTTAAAAAAATATCACAAATCATAACATTTAAATATATATATATATATAAAACTATGGAAGAAGTTTGAATAAGATACTTAAGTTGTTTTCATAGTTTGTGCGAAATTTAATAAATATTTCGCCTTAACTCTAGATAGATGTACAACTGAGTTTAAAAATGCCTTATATTGTTGATATATAAAAATTAGAGAATCTAATAACATTAAAAAAATACAAATATCAAATTTTTGGATATCTACAATGTTTTATAAATAAAATGCTTTATCTACAAATTTTAATTAGTACTAAAAAAAAAAGAAATAAAACCTAAAAATCCAATTAAGTCAACATTTTATAAAATAAATGCTAGTAAGATAAATTTAAGTCTATCAAAGTAATTATAAAACAAATTACCTACTCATCTGAAAATCTACTATTCAATTAAAGTATTCACAAAATATTTCAAACGTTTTTTAAACACCGTTTTTACAAGACCTTTACACAAATTACTGCTGACAATTTTTGTTTACTTTGTTCTGTAAATGAACACAATTTGCAATGTTTAATAAAAGAATTATTTATTTTTTATAATGTAAAACATTGTTCAGAAACCTCTTTTTGAAATTAGTATAAGGAAAAGTACCTCTTAGATGAGAAAAATAGTTCATTTCGCAAATAAGGACTTTCGCAACATCTGTGTGTCTTGAGTTTCTTGACAAATACTGGTTTACTACGATTATTGGTAGAAACATGACTTCTTATAATCTTTAGATTCAAACATTTAACTTTTTAAATTGGAAATGGTACACATATACTCTTTAAAAGATAACGAGGAAATATCTATATTTTACAGCAAAACTTAAGGTAGTGTCGAATCGGCCACTTATCGCGCCAAGTGTTATCTCGCCAAATCGATAAGTGCGCCAAATCTGGTAACCCTTTTGATTTTTGTATCAGTGAGGGAGAAGTCGGATTGTGTTGTGGTAGGGTTGCTACTCCAAAACACAACACGCAAAAACGCGCCAAATTAGCGATTTTTCAAAATTTGGCGGACCAGTGGCCGATTCGACAATTTCACCGAGATTTCTTTTTACATACTTCTCAGTAGTGTATTTTTTCGTAATTCGAACTCTCATGTATCCAGAAGAGGATTCTCACCAATTATCATAGAAGAGACTGCATGGATCAAAGTTTAAATCAAACGGATTTATAGAATTTAAGAAATTCGTCATGATCTGGAAGTTATTCGTCTAACTAATTACTTAAAATATCATAATTGTAAATTATCTATTATGTTGTTTAAAATAGTTATATCACAATGAAGCTTGCTAATTATTTTCCTTTGCAAGCTGAAATTTTAATAATTCACTAAGTATCTCAGTAAGTTATCAGTTTTCAATATATCTCTTGCAATGAGTTTAGGAATTTTCATGTACAAAACATTTATGTAAAAAATGCCTTATTTATTCACACGTCACACTAATCTGTATTGTAAAATATATATCCTTAAATTCTGAATAATACTCAATACTGTTTTAGGATACACATATAATTTACATACATTTAAATCTAACTTTAAAAATATAATTTCATGACTAATAAAGCAAATATTTCTTTGTAGCAGTTACAGTTTCTAAGCAAATAGTTAAATACTTTTAAACAATTAAAGATATCTAAGAAACATAATCTATTTGTTTGTTACTGGAACAATACGTAACAATTGAAAGATCCTCATATCATTGTTTCAGTGAAGCAATCTTTGTTGTAACTTCCTAATAATGAAATAAAAACAGCAATTTTTTGTGTAATTGTTGTTTAGAAAGTGACTTGTGAGGTTGAATTTTTTAGTAGTAAATTGACTGCAGAAAATTATTTCTTAAAGTTTGTTACTTTCCAAGAAGAAGCGAAAAATGGCGAAGGAGATTTTCATAGGTGCTTTTGTTCTTTTGCACTGTCTGTTTTGCCTGCTTAAAGTATTTTGCCATTTTGATATTTTGTGTTGCCTTCATCTGATCCCATACTTTATATTTATTGATTTCTTGAAGAATAATTTACGCTCTATGAGTAAACTGGCTAAACAAGATCCTATAGAACTTGATATTGGTCCTGAAAAAACTATTTCAACCGATGATAGTAAAATTATCGATGATAAAGGAATTATAGATTTAAATGATAAAGATAATTCATCTAAACGTTTTTCCACGGATAACCTTCACCATACCGATAATCTATTGGAAAGATGTTTCAGCAACAAGACATGTTCTTTGCTAACCTTAACCGGCGATGTTTCAGATGCTAAAGAAACTGGAGATTCATTCATCCAAGCAGGTGAAGGGTTTTTCAATGAAACCCCACACAATGATGATGAAAAAATATTTGAGATAAATAATGCTGATTTGCGATCTCAGGATTTGGAACTCTTTACAAACGAAAACCCTTTTCTTGATGACAGCGCTTTCACTAATTCCGTTGCAATTAATCTTATCGACGCCGCTGTTCAATGCACTCCAACAGAACGCAATGGATCGTTAGCATCAATAACAAATTCAAGCTATTTCACAAATGTCACTGAAATGGAGTCATTCAGTGAGGATCCAAAAGATTTCGATGACTTCTCTCTGAATTCTTTCAGGTCGGATCGAGACACGGATTCAATATCTTCACGTCTTACATTCCTCCGGGATTCTGAAGGAGATAACCAGTCCAATGTGGGTCCATCTGTCCCGAAGAAATGCAATGCCTTCCAAAAGGTCAAAAAGTTATTTGTAAGATTATTGAAAGCTACACCATCATGCTGTCGTTGCCAAAAATCACATAAAACTGTATAATTGTGCTTAGAAATGAAATTCTCAATAGCTTGGATAATACACACGCACAAAATAGTTGAAGAATTAAGCACAATAAAGGAAGTCTGCAAAAACTGAAGTATAATTACCAGACATTAAAATGAACTAACAAGCCATTTAACGGATCAAATCAGAATTCAATAGAATGGTCTCTCAAGAAAATAAAGAATCACTTACAGAATATTAAATATCCATTTAATAGCTTCGAAACAATTTTAGTAAAAAGCTCTGAACTCGCAGTATATGAAATGATTTGAGGGGAAAACATCCTTGTCGCTTCTTGAGCTAGGCGCTCTTACGTGTTTGTATATATTGTATATGGATTTTTTTTTAAATATTTTTTACTTTTTTTCTTATTACACTGTGGACACTAATTATTACCAATAGCATTTGATGTACATCGGGGTTGCTTCTTCATCCAATTTTGCTTGGAGCTTTGCTCATCTGCTTTCGCTATCAATACCTTACCTGAGAATTAACCTGAATTACCTGAATTAGCCTTAAAAAGAACCTGAATTACCTTAACTACCTGAATTACCTTAATTAGCCTGAAGAAAAAGCTTTCGCTAACCAACGACATCAAACAACTGATAAGAAAGATTACCGAAAGTCTGTTGTATCTGAGAAAAGTTACCTGAATGAAGACTACATCAGTTATATGAACAAGGGGAACATACGCTTGGCCAGAATCAACAGAAGATTCGGAGGATTTTTGCGCTGTTGGGCTACTGTTATCTGGTATCTCAAACCTCATATGATTACGTGATTCACTACACATATGTAATTTTCAATAGTTAATATGTACCCTTACAATAGTGTAAATTTTGCAATAGCCTTACCGGACCATTATGCACAAATAAAATTTAGGCTTTCAACTTTTGTGTGTCTTTTTTTCAGTGTCTTTGATGTTTCATTAAATTATATAGATAAACTTTCTTATATAACTATTTTTTTAAAATAAGTTAGTATATATATTATAGTTATATAAATTTATTTCTCTTTTAAATGTAAAAAGATGGCATTTACGTTTTATTACCATTACGCATGATTAATTTTTTTTTTAAAATTCAGAGCAGATTTAAATGTTTATATTTTATTGATTGTAATCTAAACTTTAAAAAAATTTCTTTTATTCCAAATTATTCCTTTCTATTGACCCAAATGCTTGGTTTTATAAACTATTTCATATTATTCAAATTTTATTTTCTAAATTTTACTCAAGCTATTTATTATAGGCTACTAAAAGGGAAAGTTGGTACCCGAAAGCTTTGTTCAATACTGCATTCTTAGGCAAGCCTTCGCCACTAATACATTAAGCCAACTATATATTAACCCTATAATACTTTATATATTCCGTATAATCCGGCGTATAACGCGCACTTTTAACACAAAAAAATAAGACTAAAACGTACTAGTGCATATTACAAGTCGGGTATAAAGATTAAAGCTTTAAAGACAAAGAAAAGAACAGCATATATATAAAAATTTAATTTTTGCAAATGCATTCAGTCTTCTTTTGTAAATGATTTCCCCTTCTAACAAACATATTTGTTATATTACCTAAATCCTTAATTTCTTTGGTTAGCTACATGATCACATCCATTATATTTTGCATTAATCCAATGATTCAGTCCATTCTTTTAGACATTTTGGTTTATTTTCTTAAACGACACAGAAGACATGTATACAGCACAAAGAACATAACATAACTGATTCTACAAGCTAAAAAAAACTCAGATGACTTGCAGAGCCATCTATTCATTATACAGTTAATTTATAACAACATATTCCACTGAATGGTTTATTGATACACACATCAGAAGACTGAACCTATGGAGTTCATCCACCTGGAATAAGTGCAATATCTGTGTTGCACTCTTCTAGAAATTTCTTCACGTTATCCGTTAGATGGGATTTGAACATGCTCCAAAAAAATTGAATTTCTAGACTCTTTAAGACATCTGGACGTTTTCGTCAAGCATTTCTGGTCCACAATCTAACTTTGTCATAGTTTAAACAGTTACATTGTTGCAACAATGGAAACAAATCTAAGTTGACGTCGAAAACCGGTAATTAATGAATTAATATTTGAAAAAAACTGTATTAACATCAAGTGTCATCCACTACAAGTTTTAAAAAATTTGTTTGGACTTGATTGGATGAATAGAAAGTATTTATTAACAATTGAAAATTTGAACAAGATATATATAAATAAATGTATGTAGTAGGAATAAAAAAAAAGAAACTTTTAAAAAGGATTTTGTGAAAAGCAATCTGTACTTATGTAATATCGCAACCCTATTGGCGACATTATATGAAACGAAGCTGCTGGTTGCCAATTCAGCACTTAGAAAACATAGGAAATCGGGGTTGCCAACTTGGCGAGTTATTAATAGAGCTGGTAATTGTTGCGATAATACGTAAGTGCCAAATAATCTACACTATTAAAATTAAAAGGTAAACAAACGTATCTATCTATCAATGTGCGTCTATCTTCTCACGAATCGCACCACGCAGAAACTCGCGGAAGGTACCAAAAGATCGGGAATTTTACGGGGAAGCCATATTGCCCATTTACATTCAGATATTGTAATTAGTTAAAAAGATATTAATTAAAAACCTTAAAAAACCGGGGGTTTTTACACCATGTTTGATTTTTCTGCATTGTTGTATCTATGTTATTGTTACAACAATGACAAAAGTTGGCTTTGAAAATCGGTATTCAGCCAAACTTGAAATTTCATGACATTGCTCTGTTGACTCTATTAACTAACTTTCTTTAAAAAATAAATGCTTTTAACATGTGATAAACTTGAAATATATTATTAAAATCTCAATTTCTATTACGCTTTACATTTTTTAAAAAAAAAACTAAATCAATATTGTTTTTTACAAAATTATTATTTAATAATAAAATTGCACATTGTATGTTTTCTTGTTGTTAAAATTAGATTAGTTTTGTAAATTACAAATCGAAAAAAAAAATTTAAAGAATTATCTTATCACTAGAAAAAAAAGAGGGGCAAATAGTTTTTACACGAAAAAAACCGTGTTGCGCCGGGCTAAATCGAGAGAAAAGAAACCTGTCTGTAAAAGAAAAGAAACCTAATTGTTAGAGAAAAGAAACTGAAGACATTTCGGAAAAGATAATTTTAATGACGTTAGTATAGAAATCCCTCACATCGCGTATTCACCCTCACACAGAAGTGCTGACATCGAGAGAGGAAAAGGAAATTTCCATTGGGATAATATTTATACTCAGGGAAAAAGTCCGTACAACGTAGGGCTAAGCGGAGGGGAAATATACCATCCGACGGTGCAAAGAGGTGGAAGATATTTCGGAAAAGGTAATTTTAATGACATTTATATAGAAATCACACACAAACCAGGAATTAATGACATCAAGAGGGAAGAGGAAATTTCGAATAGCAAAAAGTTATACACTCGAAACAGCCCGTGCAGCGTCGGGTCATGCAGTCATAACATATGCAACAATTATATAATTATGCGCTGAAAATTGATTTAAGACAAACTGAAATTATATCACGTAGCTTTTTTTGATTTAATTCATTCATAGATCCAAAAATTAATGCTTTTAATTCAAAATATATCCTTCAAATCATCATTTTTCAATTGCATATGTTAACTTCAAAATCCGGTTTTCGGCAAAACATGAATTTCATTTTGACTATTTCATTCTCTTTGATTGAAAAATAACAGCCTTTAATATGCGATTTATTTGAAATGTTTTTTAATAAAAACAGAATTTCTAGAAGGGAAATATTTATGGATTTTTTCAATTTAAATTTCGAAAAGAGATAAAACTATTTTTTGTGCAGATTGGTACATATTTTCCCCTTTTTAATGCTTTCGAGTTAATATGAAACGGAATATTGTACACTCATGAGCCAAAACATTATGACCACCCCTACATTTTCCAATGAACTCGCCTGGATGACGTGGGAGGCACGTGATCAGGTGGAAGTGGTATTTAACTGCTGCTGTGGAGAGTCTGAAGAATCATTCTTTCACCTACTTCTGTGTGTGATAGGAAAGGCTGCGGATCTAAGCGACTTTGATAGAGGGCATATTGTAATGGCTCGAAGGCTCGAGAACAAGTATTTCTGAAACTGCACGACTTGTGGGTTGTTTGCGATCTACAGTTGTTAGTACTTAGGCAAAGTGGATAAATGACGGGGAAACCAGCAGTAGACGACATGGTGTTGGACGTCTACACGCTATCAAAGAAAAAGGTCGTCGGAGACTGTCTCGCACAGTGAAGCAAAACCGGAGATAGAAAGTGGCTCAGTTGACAGCCCAATACAATGTAGGCCAAGTAGAATAGTATCGGAGCACATTGTTCAGTGGACACTGTTGGACATGGAGCTACGCAGCAAACGTCCCACTCGTGTGCCTTTGCTGACCAAAGGTCATCGCCAACTGCGCCTGCGCTGGGCCCGGGAACATCGCGACTTGTCCATGGATCAGTGGGAGAGTTGCCTGGTCAGATGAATCATGGTTTTTCATTCATCACGTCGATGGTTGTGTCAGGATACGCCGTCTTCCAGGCAAACAGTTTCCCCCTCAATGTACAGTAGGTCATACACAGGCCGGTGGTGGCGGTATTATGCTTTGGGGGACGTTCTCTTGGGCGTCTCTGGGACTCGTGGTTGTGGTAGAGCATACCATGAATGTTACAGGGTATTTGAACATCATTGCGGACCAGTTGCACCCTTACATGGCCTCTGTTTTTCCAACTGGAAATGGAATGTTCCAACAAGACAAGGCCCGTGTCACAAGGCTAAAATTGTGTTGGAGTGGTTCCAGGAACATGATGATGAATTCCAGTTAATGTCCTAGCCGCCTAACTCACTGGATCTCAATCCGATAGAACACATTTGGGATGTCATGGGAGGGCAGCTCAGAGTTCAAAGACCACCAATTCGCAGTATCTAGGATTTACGTGACCGTTGCTTAAACATCTGGTACAATCTGTCTCCGGCCATCTACCAAGGACTTGTGGCATGCATGCCAAGGCGGGTTGAAGCTGTGTTGCGCGCCAAAAAGGGGCCTACTCGTAATTGACAGGTGGTCATAATGTTTTGGCTCTTGAGTGTATAACTTCTTTAAAAATTCCCAAAATTTTGGAACTTTCTATCTTTTGACCTTTTTCAAACATAAAAAAGTTTTTAGAAAATGTAATTTTACGTTTCGGGGAAGAATAAAAATACAATGAAAATAATTGTCAAAATTCCCACCTGACAATAATAATTAATGGTGCTAAACCTACCACAGAATTCAAGAATTTGAGGGCTTATGGTGCATGGAAAGGCAACTTTCGGTGAGTTCGTAAGCAAAAATGGCCTTAGTATGTGAAAAACAGAATTAAAAAAAACAACACAAAAGAACTCCCATGCAACGCCGGGCCATGCATCTATATATGGATGTAAATTAATATATTTTTAAAAAACTAAAATAGTTTTGTTTTCAATAATTCATTACTAAATTAATTATTTTTAAAAAGTCGTAAAATGGCTGCTTTCTATTGGAAAAAATGCGATTAGTTTCGTAAATTGTTAATCGAAAATAGAAATTTGACTTTATGCCTGAAAGTAAAAAAGGAAAAAGAGTTTTGTACTCGTAAAAGCCCGTACAACATCGGGCTAAACGAGGGGAAAGAAATATTCCTGACAAGGAAAAGAAGCGGAAGAAATTTCGGAAAAAAGTAAATTTTAATAACGTAAATATAGAGAAAAATCACTGTCCTAGAAGTAAAGGCGTCGAGAGGGAAAGGGGAAATTTCCATAGGAATAAAGTGATGTACACGGTAAGAGCTCATGCACCGCCGGGCTAATCGGAATGGAAACAGACCCGTCCGATGGCGCAAAGTGTTGTAAGAAGTTTCGAAATAGGGTATTTGAATGATGTATTAATATGGAAATCACAAACACATCAGGAAGAGTGCTTGGACTGAGACGGGAAGGGAAAAAGTCAAGAGGCAAAAATATCTATACACTTGAAGAACCCCGTGCAACGCCGGGCCATTAAAGCTAGTGTTATTATTATTGTTATAAAAAAAACTCATTTCTTTGTTTTTAAAGAAAATTGTGATATAGCCCAATATTTTTCTTAATCTAATTTAATTTTAATTTGTACTCAATTCTCAATTTATCTAATATTTAAGTTTACAAATTTAAGTTTGAACATAATTAAAATATATTTAATAATTAATGATGCAAATGGAAATGATACGCATAAATTTTATATAGATTAAAAATATTATCAAATAATACTCAAGTTTGGCAACACTGAAAGTAATAATGTTGAGAAGGACCATTTGAAATTTTGAAAGATATTAATTTTTCAGTATTTCTAATTATCTTTTAGATGAAATTAACGATTCAAAGATTATTCCTTAAATTATTAATTCCTTAAATTAATTTCAATAAAGAGCTTAATTTGCTCTATTTCATGTTAATACCTCATTAAACTTTCGACACCATGCCTTGACTTCGAAAAGATAATATATTTTAATTCTTCTGATGGAATACCGAAAATTAATTAGTTCATTATTTCTAACACTTAACTTTCGGCACACAATACCTTAACTTCGAAAATATATCTATTTAAATTTTGATAAATTACAGAAACAAATTAATTAATTCATTATATCTATGACTCATTTATCATAAAAGTTTGTTGATCCATTTCGTGATTATAGAAGATAAAATTTGGATTTTATAATGCACTATATAATTTATTGTACATTTATTCCTTAAATTTTCTCATGTAATAATTTTAAGTGTTTATCGATTTGAAAATACTAGTTCTTGTAGTTTTAAATCACTTTACACAATTAATTAATTCATAATTACATTAAAAATAGTTAAAACTTGAATTAAACATGGGATTAAATTGGAACTGCAATGAAAATGTCACGATTAAATATAGAGCCTTCGTCATTTGTGATTTAAATCTAAGCTAATCATGTCTCCAAAAATATTTCAACCCCAGATAACTCTTTCGTCCGTCCAACATATTATTCAAAAAATAAATTTAATTATATTTGTTTAATATATCATCAATAATAATTAAATATATGATTAATAATAAGATGACCTGCTTGATTTATTTATTCAAATAATAGTAAGTATATAAATAACTATTATTTGGCTTATATTGAAGCTTTACTGCTCTTGTAAATTAGCGAAAACTTATTCTATTGTGATATATTCAGGTCTATCCTTAAGGATCATCTGTCAAAAATCAGTATAAACTTTCTACATAATATACATATTTTTTTTTTAAAAATCGATTCCTTGCATCGTGAGGGAATTATCATGCATTATTTTAATGTACTAAAGATTTTAATATAACAGGAAACACACACACACAGCAAACTAGGATAGATTTTTCCTTCCTTTTGCAACTTAATATAAATTTTTTCTTTTCAAAGTATCAGAACAGTGAAAATTTACAATTTTCAGTTATGGAAGAAATTTACGATACTCAGGAACTTTGTGCATTTTTCTCTTTGAAAATCGTTCTCGCAGACTGTTCAATATAAAGAATAACGTAAGCACTCAGTGAAGATTAAATACAGAATTATTCTGGGTTTTTTTCCCTTTAAATAACATTCCAGGGATTTTTTACTTGATAAAACTATAAAACTTTTACCATACACCAGTAGATATCCTCTTGACAATTAGTTTCATGTATACACAGATGGTTCACCAGAAAATACTATTAAAAATGCTGGAGCCTATTCAAGTGCATTCAGTATTAGTTATCCGGTTGGAAAGTATTGATACAATTTTGATGATGAGATAGCGGCGATATATCATTTGCGATCGATAAATTGGAAAGCTGTTTTGAACGCAATATTGTGTTTTTGTCGATTCTCAAGCTGCCATTTTGTCTGTAATAAACGCAAGATATAATGAAAACGCACTAGATGATTCCTGTAGAATGAAGTTAATTGAACTTGGGAAGTCTAGAGAAAGCATTGCCCTCCAGCGGATTCCCAGCCACTGTAACATTTCTGGAAATGAGAAAGCAGATAGGCTTGCTAAAAGGGGATCCCTCATGTCCCAAACTGACTCTACTTTGCCTCTGCGTAACATCAAAAGAATCATTTTCAGTAAATTTCAAATTAATGGAGCCACTCTGTATGGTGAAGCAGCTGCAGGTAAAAGGTGGAATATCTTGCTTAATAAAAGTGGTAGAGTCCCCAGTTTCCTGCCTCGATCTGTTGGAGTTGTGTGCTTTCGTTTGCTTACAGGACATGATTATTTGCTGAGGCATTTACATTGCATTGGAGTAAAGGATTCAGCATGTTGCAATCTGTGCCACCAGGATGAAATGGATGGTGACCACCTCAGAAACTGTCCTATTGTTTTAAAGTTTTTTGTATATTACTCTGGCAAATTTTAATTTTTTTATGCTTTGTCATCATTTTATTGGGCTGCTCTTTGACTAATGGCAGAGATGCCGATGAAGGGCGTAGAATTAAAGAAAACTATACCCCAGTATTCGTATTTTGCATCGAAAATGTTTTTAACAACAAATAAAATAATTGAATAACGTGTAAATTAGTATTCAAGATATAAATAATTGCGTTCCATTTCATACATAAAACAAAAAAAGAAAACTCTTTTAAAAAAAGAATTTGAATAAATTATTTGCCGACTAAAATTTTGGTATATTAAAAAAAAAATAAGAAATAATTTAATTTAAACATATTTTGACAAAATCTTATTTTATAAACTAGAATTCCCAAAAATACGTATAAAAACGTATATTTTTTTAAATATTTATTTACTGCAAAAACAAATTAGTATTTAATTGCAGATACTGAAAAAACAAGGTATAAACATGTATTCCTATTATTACAATTCTCGACAAATTAAAAATTGCTACATTTCCTTTTTTTCTTAATATTAATCTCTTTCTGAATAATATAAATAACTCACTTTATAATACAGATCAATAGATTTACATTTTCTTATTATTCAAATGGATTACTTTTTTTTTAAAATAAAAACGTGCTAGTTATATAACAAGTACGATTCTTATGAAATGTCGGGAGTGAACTTCGACTGTTTTTCACTGCAAGAGAGTATTTAAAATTTAAAGTTTGAAGAAATCAATTCAATTCCAGGGAACAGTAAAATATCAATGTTGTGTAGGTAATGAGTTTTATTCAATTAGTCTTAACTATAAATAGCACAAAATATGTAAAGAAAATTGGCTCTGCAATAGATTACACCAGTGCTTCCCAACATTCTTTTCTACTCAATATTCAATCATAATTTTCATCACCTCCCTTCCATATAATAACAATGATTGAATTCAATAATACAATACTTTGATGCTAAAGCTATATTACGACTTTAACCTCTTAAGTGCCACCCGCGTATATAAACGTCTTGCTCAGCCAAAGCGTAAATAGCTCTGGACGTAAATTTACGTCTGTCAGAAGTAGGATCTTCTCTGTGCACTGCTATCCGTAAAATTATTCTAAAGGCTTTAGAATACAAAAAAAAGGATTTTGACAGTGTTTGTGAAGAATTTAATTATATTTCAGAGCACGTTTTACGAATGAATTTCTCTCCCCCCCCCCATACATCACACGCGCGCGCATACGTGGAAAACTGGGGCATTGGGAAGTCTAACTTTTAATCGGCAATTAAGGGATTAACTAAAAATCGCACAAATTATCAAGACACGCGTGTTATTTTTTTTATTTAATTTTATATATGACAAGCCCATGGTGTCACCGGTAACTATTAAACTGTATTAAACAGTATTAAACTTAATACTGTTAAATTAATTATAAAATACATTGTGCAGTACTGATACATTTATAAGTGTTTTATATCAGAGCAATGTGTATTTTATTTTTATTATGTCAGAATGTATTTTCTTTGCTTACATTCAGTAAATTAATAATTTTTTAAATAATCTTTTGTTTTCGATCTTTTGATATGCTCGCAACCCCCTCATAGAGTCATCATATCCCTCTAGGAGGGCGTGCTCAGCAGTTTGAGAAACGCTGAACTTCACCAAATTTTTGTTACAAACCTACATCGGTAAAAAGCAGCCAATGAGTCTAATCTTTTGAATAAAAACTGATTTATTAATGGACAAGTTTGAACAGATGACCACAAGACAAATTGACGTACATACACAAAGGATATTTACAATAGTGCATTACGCACTAGTTCAAAACAATCTGTGCACAACCTTCCAGAAAATGCTCTCTAGAACACTTCTTTAGCAAAAACTATGACAGATAAAGTTTTTCTCTCTAATCGCAATCAACACACAAATTCTGATCTGCGCTACTGCACTCTCTTCTAAACTGAACTACTGACCTTTGTTTCAAAGGTCTCTTACATGGTCGATCTTACAACCTTCTCTATGATTCCTGGGTGGTGTCATATTTTTACCAAATTCTTGCCAAGGACGTAAAAGTCACAAATTTAATTAACCTGGTCAATCTTGGGATGTCACAATCTTATTTTTTTCCCAAGTTCAAGCTAGGAAGCCAATTTTGACTGTAAAACTCAATTTTCCTCAAGGAGAGCGTTGTCGCAGAAAAAGCAACATTCGTGTCGGTTTTCAGTCCCCTGACACTACTGAAACGTATAAAACATAGGTTCTCAACGTGGGCGATAACGCCCCCTTGTGGGCGCTTTAGATTTTCAGGGAGACGGTAAAAGACACAGGGAAAATTAGGGGGCGTTGAGATGGCAGGTAGGGGCTTGGGCAGCTTAACCAAATATGGTCTAAAAAGACTAAAAAACACGCTGATTATGTACTAACAAAAGGA